>PVKP010029090.1:0-29363 GCA_004027715.1 Plecturocebus donacophilus
TTGGCTCACTGCAACCTCCACTCGCGGATTCAAGCGATTCTCTTGCCTTAGCCTCCGAAGTAGCTGGGATTATAGGCACACCACCATGCCAGGCTAAATTTTTGGATTTTTTTAGTAGAGACGGAGTTTTGACATGTTGGCCAGGCTGGTCTTGAACTCCCAACCTCGGGTGATCCGCCCGCCTCGGCCTCCCAAAGTGTTAGGATTACAGGCGTGAGCCATGGTGTGTGACCAGCAATACATCTTTGAAAAGCAACATGCACTGCGGCTTAGGAAAGCCTTTTTTGTTTTCCAGTTTTTTGTTTTTTCATGTGTGTGTGTGTGTGTGTGTGTGAGACAGAGTCTCACTCTGTCACCCAGGCTGGAGTGCAGTGGCACAATCTTGGCTCACTGCAACCTCTGCCTCCCGGGTTCAAGTGGTTCTCTTGCCTCAGCCTCCCGAGTAGCTAAGACTACAGGCATGCGCCTCCATGCCCTGCTAATTTTTGCATTTTCAGTAGAAACAGGGTTTCACCACGTTGGCCAGGCTGGTTTCAAACTCCTGATCTCAGGTAATCCACCTGCCTCGGCCTCCTTCTCAAAGTACCAACATGAGCCACCGCTCCCAGCCTTCCGTTTCGTTTTACAATGCTTAGCTATGTCTGTCATCATACAAGCTCATCTTCTGCTAAGAAGCTTTTTGTATAATTAAGTCGAAACAGGGTCAGGATGTACCTAGTGAGCACTGATAGAGCCAAGAGTGAGACATTTCCCAGCAAAGTATCCTAGGAATCTGCCTGATGATTTTTTTCTTCATGGCTTCCTATGCCCATTACAGCCCTCCCCCTTCTACCCCCACCACCAAGTAGCTCAAGGCAAATTAACCAGGAAAATCATCAAATGTTATTTCTTATAATAGTAATCACAGTTGACCTTAACTATCCTCAACATTATAGCAATTGCTTTTTATAAGTATTATGTAATCTTCACAATAATCTAAATAAGTTACTGTTATTATCCCTATTTTGACAGATGAGGAAACAGACACAGCAAGGTTAAGTAGTCTATTCAGCACCATTTGTGGCAAAGCCAAAATTAGAACCCAGAAAGGGTGAATCCAAAACCCACAAATAGCCTTAAGTACAGCTCTGTGAGAACACTTAACTGCTGAGAAACATCTCAGTTGGGAGTTACTAGCGGGCAGTAGAGAACCACTCTGCTGTAGGGGAAAGAAGAGAAAAATAAAATGCCTGGAAAAAGAGAACAGATAAGAACATGTATCCAGAAAGGTAAACCTTATACTGTGAGGGTCTGCCCAAAGCAAGTGAGACTGCAACCCTTCATGTGCTGTTTCCATTGAAAATTGGAGTAGTTAGAAATACTTGAACAGCTGGTGAGTAGAAAATTAATTTTTAAAAAATTGCAGTAGTGAGAACATTTCCCTCTCGTGTCCTTTAATGTTGAGTACAGGATGCATACTCATTAGAAATGTATCAGATATCTAACATTAAAAAAGAAAAACTTGAAGAAATAGAATACTCTGGGGAATTGGTAGAATTTGGGGTTCTTTGATCTTTCATTAAAGATGAAAAGGGGCAGGGAGACAGTAGGAGAAAATGATCCATAGAGTTCCAGATAGAGAAGCAACGGTCTGGCTACAGGTGGGCTACATTTGAAAGACTTGAAGCATGGCTATGAGGCTGTAGCATCGTACACTGCTTCTCCTTTCTGCACTTCTGATGATTGTGGTTTTTGATCAGGGTCTCAGCACCAGCTCAGACCATGTGGACCGCAGATGAGATTGCTCAGCTGTGCTATGAGCACTATGGAAGCAGGCTGCCCAAGAAGGGGAAGCCTGAGCCAAACCACGAATGGACATTATTGGCAGCCGTGGTGAAGATACAATCTCCAGCTGACCAGGCCTTCGACACCCGTGATAAGCCGGTGCAAGGTGAGACTTTTTCTCCTTGGAACGCTCCTCATTATCGGAGATGGTAAAACTCCTCATTATCGGAGATGGTAAAACTATACATTGCTGTACTATGCAGGGACAGTCGTGGGTAGGTTGTGAACTACAGTTTTAGGCATGTGTGTTTGTCCTACACTAGGTGGCGCAGTATCTCTGATGGCGGAGACTGCCGTGCTGGAGCGGCAGCCCTTGGTTGAGTGTGCCTCTGGGAATCCCCTGGAGGAGTGTGCAGGCTGAGCACACCTGAGAACTGGGGAACATTCCGTTTCTCAGAACTCACAAGATTTGTTTTTTCCCCACAGTGACAAAGGAAGTTGTCTCAATGGGAACAGGAACAAAATGCATAGGCCAGTCCAAAATGAGGAAGAGTGGTAAGCACGGGTGGGAGTCTAAACAAAGATTTAGCTTTAGAAACCAGTGTCCATGTTTCACTCTCCTTGTCAGGGAAGAGGGGCCATATTAGTTGAGGTGCATGGCATTGTTTCCTACTGACTGTCAGTCCAGTTGGAAAGACAGTGCTCACTTCGAGAATGGAAATCTACCATCAAAGCAGAGGCCTCTAGGAGCATGCTTTCTGAATAACTGAAAACTAGCCAGTATTTTCATGCTCAAACCACAGATTCCTTGGGCTTAGCTATTCCACATTAGGTGTGGAAAGCTTTGAGGCTCTATAGCAGGTAGAGGATGCAGCTTGAGTGGCTTCTGAAGCCCCAGAAAGCAGTCCTTTTTTTTTTTTTTTTTTTTTTTTGAGACAGAGTCTTGTTCTGTCACCCAGGCTGGAGTGCAGATGGCTGGATCTCAGCTCATTCCAACCTCCCCTTCCCAGGTTTAAGCAATTCTCCCGCCTCAGACTCCCACGTAACTGGGTTACAGGCACCCACCATCATGCCTGGCTAATTTTTGTATTTTTGTAGAGATGAGGTTTCACCATGTTGGCCAGGCTGGTCTTGAACTCCTCACCTCAGGTAATCCCCTCGACTTGGCCTCCCTAAGTGCTGGGATTACAGGCGTGAGCCACCGCACCTGGCCAGCAATCTTGAATTACAGGAAGCTTTGGGCCTCACCAAGAATATGAAAATTCCTTAGAGATCTGGAGTTGTTTGTTGGTTGTTTTTTTTTAAGAGACAGGGTCTCACTGGAGTACAGTGGCACCATCGTAGCTCCCTGCAGCCTTGAACTCCTGGGCTCAAGTGATCCTTTTACTTCAGCCTCCTGAGTAGCTGGACTACAGGTGTGCACCACTATGCCCAGCTCATTTTTTTCATTTTTATTTTGTAGAGGCTTGGTCTCACCATGTTGCCCAGGCTGGTCTCAAACTCCCGGCCTCAAGCTATCCTCCTGCCTTGGCCTCCCAAAGTTCTGGGATTATAGGCGTGAGCCACTGTGTGACTGGCTGAGATCTGGGATCTTTACCACTTCTTCTAGCTAGCAGGTTTCTCTTTGAGTTGGCTTCCACCATTCTCCTTGCCTTGACTTCCTGTATATCAGGAAGCTTTTCCAGGACCACTATGGATTGGATTAGATAGAATTATATCACCCTGAGCACAAGTATGATACCTCTGTACAAAAGATCTGGACCCCTGTTCTCCAAATAAGATTTTTTCTATAAATTAGTCATTCTCAGCTGGGGGTGATTTGTACCCCAGAGGACATTTGGCAATGTCTGGAGACACTTTTAGTTGTCACAACTCGGGGAGGGGTGCTAGTGGCATTTCATAGGTAGAAGTCAGGAATACTACTAATAAGCAGTCTACAATGTATGGGATAGAGCCCCCCCACAGCAAAGAATTTTCTGGCCCAAAATGTCTACAGTGCTGGGTTGAGAAACCCTGCAGTAAATGCATTGTTATTCATGATTGTGGTACCTTCTGGCAAAGCTTTCCAGGAGCTACATTACCATCCTGGGTGCTGGTAGGACTGCTGTGTTCTGCTTCTAGGAACCAGAGCCTCTCCAGCTTCCATATGTCTTTACTTGGTGTTCTATCTTTGTCACAGGAGACATCCTCAATGATAGCCATGCTGAGGTCATAGCCAGAAGGAGTTTCCAAAGGTAAAGCCACATCCCCAGAGAGTATGGTTCAGGGCTGGGATGGGAGTTCCAGAATGTATATTTTTAATAAGCTCCCAAATAGAGATTATATCACTCTATAAACTATACTTTGAGTAGCAATGTGGTCTAGGCTAGTGGTTCTCTCTTCTTTTTCTTGAGACAGGGTCTTGCATTGTCACCTAGGCTAGAGTGCAGTGATGGGATCTCAACTCATTGCAGCCTTGGCTTCCTGGGGCTCAAGCAGGCCTCCCACCTCAGCCTCCTGAGTAGCTGGGGTTACAGGTGCACACTACTACACCCAGCTAACTTTTTCTGTTTTTTATTTTAGAGACAAGGTCTCACTATGCTACCCACGCTGGTCTTGAATTCCTGGGCTCAAGCAATCCTCATGCCTCAGCTTCCTCAATTGCAGCTGTGAGCCACGTGCCTGGCCTGGGCTAGCGGTTCTCAAACTTGATTGTGCATCAGAAGAACCTGGAGGGCTTGTTAAAACCCAGATTGCTGAGCCCACCACAGAGATTCTGATTCAGCACATCTAGGGTTGAATCTGAGAAACTGGGTTTCTTCTTTTGTGTTTTTTTTTTTCTAATAAAAAAAATAGGGTCTCACTCTGTCACCCAAGCTGAAGTACAGTGGCACAATCATAGCTCACTACAGTCTCAAACTCCTGGGTTCAAGCAGTCCTCCTGCCTCAGTCTCCCAAGTAGCTAGGGTTACAGATAGGAGCCACTGAGACCAGTTCAAATTGGAGGTCTAACAAATTCCCAGGTGATGCTGCTGCTGCTGGTGCAGGGACCACACTTTGAGAATCACTGGTCTAAAGCATTCTCATCATTCCCAATCCCTACCAGTCCCATTAGTCTGCCGTAATCAGTAATGCTGTCTTAGTATTTTCACCCAACCAGAGGCTTTCTCTTTACCACAGAAATTGCTTGTTCATCCTAATTACATCTTGCAACTCTTAGGTATCTTCTCCATCAACTCCAGTTGGCAGCCACCCTGAAAGAGGATAGTATCTTTGTCCCAGGAACTCAAAAAGGACTGTGGAAACTCAGACCAGACCTCATTTTTGTGTTTTTCTCCAGCCATACACCCTGTAAGTACATTCAAGCCTTTGGATTAATGTTACATGGACTACTTCCTTATGTTTGTGTTATCCATGATATGTTTTTCCTAAAAATCACTAACTACTGAAGTAGCCACAAGTAGTGACAGTGCCTTTTTATGACAGGCCAGTGTACCCAATCACTTCTAAAGGTTTCATCTAAAGAGAAGGCAGAGGCAAGGGGTGTAGAGTCCCACTCATAGTCAGTTCTCAGAATCAGGATTAGGAGCATAAGGCTGAAACCCCACAAATGTGAAGCCAACATGGGGCTTAGAAGTCATATGGTAGTTTATCCTGAAACTCATTTAATTTATTCAGTCATTGAACAAATACTTTCTGCTATTTGTCAGGCACGATATGACATACTGAGTATACAGAAGTGAATAAGACTAACGCATTGCTTACCTTGGTAGAGTCTTTTAGGGAATGTAGACAGTCATGGTTAGGGTAAATTTTGATGGGTTATAAGGGTATGTTCAGATACTGTGGTTGCATAAGATAGGAAGACCTAGCAGGGGTGGGGCGGTGGGGGGGGGTGGAGTCATTTATATCTTTTATTTTTCTTTTATAAAACTTGAAAATAACTTCTACTGGCCGGGCACGGTGGCTCACGCCTGTAATATTAGCATTTTGGGAGGCCAAGGCGGGTGGATCACCTGAGGTCGGGAGTTGAAGACCAGCCTGACCAACATGGAGAAACCCTGTCTCTACTAAAAATACAAAATTAGCCTAATTTAACTCCATAAGTCAGTGGTCTACAAACGGGTGCTGATCTGTGAGAAGAGTCCATGAGTAAACCAAGAAAGTTCAAGACTGTACTGAATTTTGCAAAACTAATTTCTTTCACTTTAAAGAATATGGGAATTTTCTTTTTTTAAGTGATGGTAATTGAAAAATTTTTTTTTCTTCTCAATCTCAACTCACTGCAACCTCCACCTCCTGGGTTCGGGCTATTCTCCTGCCTTGGCCTCCCAAGTACCTGGGATTACAGGCGCACATAACCATGCCCAGCTAATTTTTTCAAAATTTTAGTAGAGAGGAGGTTTCACCATGTTGGCCAGGCTGGTCTCAAACTCCTGACCTCAAGTGATCCACCTGCCTCAGCCTTCCAAAGTGCTGGGATTACAGTATGAGTCACTGTGCCCAGCAGGTAATTGAGATTTTTAAAGATCTTACTTAATGGAATAAGAAGTTGGCAACCCTCTGTTCATCTTAAAATCTTCTGGAAATTTTGCTGGTAATCTTTTAAGATGTGATGTCCCCCCATGGTTTGTCTGCAGAGAGAAAGAACATTACCTAGAGAATGTGAGTTTCTGGCTCCCTTGCATTTACTTCCTATTGCTAATTAATAATTTGCTGGCTGAGTTAGCTACTTCAGGATCTTACTTATGAGTTTTATTAGCATGAGTCAGGTTCTCATGTTCAGGCATTCCGTCATGATCAAATCTCCAAGCCTGCAAAGTGGGAAATGGACCCTGGTGAGTTGTCCAAAGTTACTGTGCCTTTGTGAGGCCTCTGGAAGTCAGCCAGCCAACCTCTCCAGATATATTTCCACTTCTGTATCTCTTGACTTTCCCACTCTTGGGTTATAAAGATTAAAGATGTATTATTTATACACTTTAGAAAAGCAACACTCATTAGGTTAGTGTTTGAAGAAATCTTTCCTTTCTCCAGGGAGAGCTGTGCTTCTTACTGACCTCTGGTTTTCGTTGGTTTCCTATAAGGACAGAGGAGTTCAGAAATCTCTAAACCAGCAAGAGGAAACACTGGAAATTTTGGAAATATTGGTTTAAATAGGTGTGTAATTTACTTTAGAGTCTTTACTGTGGGGCCATGCATTATGAAATCTCCAAGAAGGGGAAATTTTGAGCAGTGTTTGCCAAATTTCAACTATGAAATAAACCACCCACTTTTGTTTTCCAAAGCATCTTACGGAATAGCATTCCACAACATGCACTTGTGAAACCTTGTTCATTCTAAGCCAGTGGTTCTCAACCTGGGAAGTTTCACTCCCCAGGAGACTTTTGAATACATCTGGAGACATTCTTCTTTTTTATTCTTATTATCACTATTTTTTGAGATAGAGTTTCTCTCTTGTTGCCAAGCTGGAATGCAATGGCGCAATCTCAGCTCACTGCAATCTCCACCTCCCACGTTCAAGTGATTCTCCTGTCTCAGCCTCCCAAGTAGTTGGGATTACAGGCATGCACCACCATGCCCGGCTAATTTTTTGCATTTTTAGTAGAAATTGGGTTTCATCATGTAGTCAGGCTTGTCATGACCTTCTGACCTCAGGTGATCCGCCCACCTCAGCGTCATAAAGTATTGGAATTACAAGGTGTGAGCCACTGCGCCTGGCCACATTCTTCATTTTCATACTGGGACTGGTAGTGCTATTGGCATCTAGTGGGTAGAGACCAGGTATGCTGCTAAATATTGTTTAATTTACAGGACAGTACCCACAACAAAGAGTGATACAGTTCAGGGTGTCATTAGTGTCCGGACATGTGGCTCACACCTGTAATCCCAGCACTTTGGGTTGCCAAGGCAAGCCAATCACTGGAGCTCAGGAGTTCAAGACCAGCCTGGCCAACATTGTGAAACCTCGTCTCTACTAAAAATACAAAAATTAGCCAGGTGTGGTGATGTGCGCCTGTAATCTCAGCTACTCAGGAGGCTGAGGGAGGAGAGTCTCTTGAACCCAGGAGGCAGAGGTTGTAGTGAGCCAAGATCGCACCACTGCACTCCAGCCTGAGCGACAGAGCCAGACTCCATCTAAAAAAAATGTGGGCCAGGCTCTGTGCCTCATGCCTGTAATCCTAGCACTTTGGGAGGCCGAGGCAGATGGATCATGAGGTCAGGAGTTTAAGACTGGCCAAGATGGTGAAACCCCATCTCTACTAAAACTACAAAAATTAGCCAGGCATGGTGGCAGGCACCTGTAATCCCAGCTACTGGGGAGGCTGAGGCAGGAGAGTCACTTGAACCCAGGTAGCAGAGGTTGCAGTGAACCAAGGTCATGGCACTGCACTCCAGCCTGAGCGACAGAGTGAGACTCAGTCTCAAAAAAAAAAAGTCATTAGTACAGTGGTTGAAAAACCCTGGTCTAAACCAGTGTTTCCAAAACTTCCTAGTGATAAAAATTGCCTCAGATCTTTGTTAAAATATTCCATTTTTCATACTCTTCTCCTCCAGAAATTCCAGCTCACTGGGTCTAGGATAGGCCCCAACAAGAGCCACATAGGATTCTTATTAGGGAAATTTGTGCATGTGCTCTTAACTCATCTCAAGTCAGCTAGGAGAATATATTAAGGCAGTTGTTCTCAAACTTGACCTTGCATCAGAATCACCTGGAGAACTTGTTAAAAACACACTGCTGGGGCCGCAGTGGCTCAGTCCTGTTGTTCTAGCACTCAAAGAGGCAAGGCTACACGTTCGAGGCCAGCCTGGGAAACATTAAAACGGCTCATCCATTAACAACAACAACAACAAAATTGCATCCTGACCAACATGACGAAATGCCGTTTTTACTAAAAATACAAAAATTAGCTGGGTTTGGTGGCATGTGACTGAAGTCTCAGATACTTGGGAGGCTGAGACAGGAGAATCCCTTGTACCTGGGAGGTGGAGGTTGTAGTGAGCCAAGATCACACCATTGCACTTCAGCCAGGGGGGCAGGGTGAGACTCCATCTCAAAACAAAACAAAAACACTGCTGGGCCCGGCCTCCAGAGTTTCTGATTCAGCAGGTCTGCTGTGGGTCTCAAGAGTTTGCATTTCTGATGAATTTTCAAGAGATCCCACTGTGGTTGGTCCAGGGACCTCACTTTAAGAACCATTTGTTTAAGGTGGCTGTTTATTCTCTACAGGTGGGGATGCCTCCATCATTCCGATGCTTGAGTTTGAAGATCAGCCTTGCTGTCCTGTCATCAGAGATTGGGCCAACAACCCATCAGTAGAAGCCAGTAGTAACCTGGAAGCTCCTGGATATGAAAGAAGATGTGAAGACCTTGGCAGTCCTGTAACCAAAAAGATGAAGCTTGAGCCTGGTACTGCTGCCAAGGAGGTCACCAACGGAGCAGCTCACCCTCACAGTTTTGGTAAGCAGGAAAGTGACCCAATCTCACCAGACATCAGCAGCTGTAATCTCACTGTAGAAGAACTGGCTGCTATCACCAGAATAGCCCCTGGTAGTGCCAAAGTGATAGACATTTATAGAACTGGAGCCAAATGTGTACCTGGAGAAGCTGGAGACTCTGGGAAGCCTGGTGCTGCGTTTCACCAGGTGGGGCTGCTCCGAGTGAAACCTGGCCGTGGAGACAGAACTCGCTCCATGTCCTGCAGTGACAAGATGGCCCGATGGAACGTTCTTGGATGCCAGGGGGCACTGTTGATGCACCTCCTGGAAGAGCCCATCTACCTATCAGCTGTGGTCATTGGGAAGTGCCCATACAGCCAGGAAGCCATGCAGAGAGCACTGATTGGAAGGTGAGAGGGGAGGGAGGGCGGGCTCGATTGGAACAGTCATTCTAAGGGGCAGTCTGAGAGTAGGGCCTAAGAGCATTAAGAACCTCCTTACCTTTTGACCCAGCAGTTCCACTTCTAGGAATTTATCTTAAGGAAATAACTAAAGTATTCGAACATTTAGCTTTGTATAATTTTTAAAAAAATAAAAAATAAACAACTGAAATGCTCTGTAATAGGAAATTAAGTGATTTTGTTGTTGTTGTTGTTAAAAGTAATATTGATGAATGGCTGGGCACAGTGGCTCACACTGTAATCCGATCACTTTGGGAGATTGAGGTAGGCAGATTGCTTGAGCCCAGAAATTCTAGACCAGCCTAGGAAACATGGGGAAACCCCATCTCTACAAAAAATAGAAAAACTAATCAGGTGTGGTGGCAGGCACCTGTAGCCCTAACTAATAGGGAGGCTGAGATGGGAGGATCACCTGAGCCTGGGAAGATTGAAGCTGCAGTGAGCCAAGATCGCTCCACTGCACTCCAGCCTGGGTGACAGACCCTGTCTCAAATAAAATAATAATATTGATGAATATTTATTGTGGAAATATGTTCATAGTGTTTAAAGAACAGTTTAGAAGACAGAAAGCCAATTTTGGTCTTAAAGTACATATGCACATAGGAAAAACTGTAAGAGGATGAACACCAAGGTATTATTAATAATCTGAGTTGTATTATGGGTGGTTTTTTCTTCTTTGTTTTTATTATATTTTTAATTTTCTACAGTGCACCATTTTGCCATTATATATATGTTTTTTAACCCTAAAGATTAGTTTGGAGTTTTCAGAATTTTTTTGTAGAGACAAGGTTTCACTGGGTCTCACCTAGGCTGAAGTACAGTGGTACAATCATAGTTCAGTACAGCCTCCAGTTCCTGGGCTTAAGTGATCCTGCTGCCTCAACCTCCTGAATAGCTAATATTATAGGCACAAGTCACCACACTTGGCTGATTTTTAAATTTTTTGTTTTGTAGAGACAGGTGTTGTTGGGTTACCCAGGCTGGTCTTGAACTCCTGGACTTCAGCAATTCTCCTACCTTGGCCTGCCAAAGTGTTGGGATTATAGGTGTAAGCCACCTCACCCAGCACTAAACATTAATTTTAATTTGTCTAAAGTTAAAAGACAAAGGATGATCACTGAAGTATAGTCTCCCTAAAGGAGGCAGCCAAACTCAATTAATGCTATAATAAATGAGGGCAGGGCAAAGCCATGGCCAGGGAAAGCATTGTGGGCCCATATCAGATGTGTAGCCTCAAGATATGACCCAGGAATTCCACTCCTAGGTAAACCCAAGAGAAATGAAAACATACATTCACACAAGTAGGCCAGGTACAGTAGCTCACACCTATAATCCTAGCATCTTGGGAGGCCAAGTCAGGCAGATTGCTTGAGTCCAGGAATTCAAGACCAGCCTGAGCAAAATGAGGAAACCCTGTGTCTACAAAAAATAAAAAACTTAGCTGGGCATGGTGGCACACACTTGTAGTCCCAGCTGCATGAGGAGCTGCTGTGGGAGGATCACCAGAGCCAAAGAAGGTTGAGTCTGCAGTGAATCGTGATTGCACCACTTTACTCCATCCTAGGCAGTAGAATGAGGCCCTGTCTCAAAAAAAAATTATATATATAACAAAAACCTGTACATAAATGTTCACAGCAGCATTATTTGTAATAGTCAAAAAGTGAGACAAATGTGCATCAGTAGATGAATGGATAAATCAAATGTTATATATCCATACAATGGAATATAATTCAGCCATAAAAAGAACTGAAGTACTGATACATGCTACAACATGGATGAACTTGAAAATATCATGCCAAGTGCGAGAAATTGCATATTGTATAGTTTTATTTGTGTGAAATATCTAGAACAGACAAATCCATAAAGGCAGATAATAGCTTAGTGGTTACCAAGGGCTAAACGCTGTGCCTCACACCTGTAATGCCAGCACTATGGGATGCTGGAGTGGAAGGATTGCTTGAGCCCAGAAGTTCAAGACAAGCCTGGGCAACATGGCAACCCCATATCTACAAAAAAATTAAAAATTAGGCCAGGTGCGGTGGCTCATGTTTGTAATCTCAGCACTTTAGGAGGCTGAGGTGGATGGATCACAAGGTCAGGAGTTCAAGACCAGCCTGGCCAACACAGTGAAACCCCATCTCTACTAAAAATACAAAAATTAGCCAGGCGTGGTAGCGGACACCTGTAATCCCAGTTACTTGGGAGGCTAAGGCAGTTGAATCACATAAACCTGAGACGCAGAGGTTGCAGTGAGCTGAGATCACACCATTGTACTCCAACCTGGGCAACAGAACTAGAGTCTGTCTCAAAAAAAAGAATTAAAAAATTAGGCATGCCTATAGTCTCAGCTACTTGGGAGGCGGAGGTGGGAGGATCGCTTGAGACCTGGGGGAAGAGGTTGCAGTGAGCCGAGATCATGCAAACTGCACTCCAGTCTGAACAACAGGGACCCTATTTCAAAAAGAAAAAAAAAAATTTCAGTGATAACCAGGGAATAGAGAGTGAATGCCAGTAGGTTCAAGGTTTCTTTTTGGAGTGATGAAAATTCCTGAAATTACATTACCATGATAGCTGTGCAGTTGTATGAATATACTAAAAACAATTGAAGTATCCACTTTAAATGGGTAAATTTTATGGTATATGAACTATATCCCTATAAAGATGGTTTTTTAAAAAGAAAAGGTCAGCACTAGGCACTGTACCCAGGATGTTTTCTGTTTTTCCTATTCTGGTACTTGCAGTTGCTATCTGCTTCATTCTAGACCAGCATCATGTTGGCATCTAGTTTGTTCAAAGACACAAGAGAAAAAATGAAGCTTTTATATTATAGGATAATTTGGGGTTTTGGTGTGTTTGAAGGATTCTCCAGGAAGCAGGTGCTAACACTTAAAGGTTTCTGCTTAAACTTTTCAAGTTTCTCAAAGCCTGTATCAGGAATGGAGTTTGGTGTCACATTCCTGAAGGGTTTTGACTTGATTCTCAGTTATCCCTTCAGAGTGAGAGAGAAGGATCTTCTTCCAGCCATGAGGTTCTTACAGTCTTGATTGTATTCAGGAACACTGACTTGTCCCCTGCCCCAATAAATAAACAAATCTCCACATCTGCTAAGGCTCAGGGATGATGATGTGAGCCACAATCCTAGATACTGTTTTCTCTAGGCATGCATCTAAACTGAATGCATTTTCCCTTACATTTAGGTGTCAGAATTTATCGGCTTTACCAAAAGGTTTTGGAGTTCAAGAACTAAAAATACTGCAGTCAGATTTACTATTTGAACAGAGCCGCTGTGCAGTGCAGGCAAAAAGGGCTGACAGCCCAGGTCGCCTTGTTCCTTGTGGGGCAGGTAAGAGACCCAGGTTAGACCTGTCCTGGAGTAACTGCTCCCCTAACTGAGAGTGGGCTCTGAGGGTCTGCATCTTTCCAGCCTAGAAAGGCAGTTCACTGCTCTAGAGGTCAGTAGTATGGGCTTTGGAGACACCCATACTGGATCAGGTTTATGCTCTTGTGACCCCTGGCAAGTTACTTATCCTCCCTTGGCCTTAGTTTCTTAGTCTTCAGATTAGAAGAATATTATTTATCAGGGTTATTAGGAAGATTCAATGAGAAATTCTTTTTAATGCATTTACTGTCTCCAGCAAATAATAAATGCTCAGTGATTGTTTGCTATCATACTAATAATGAATTATGAACCACTTAGGCTATAGTATCCTGGCAGCCAAGCATCCAAGTAGTAGTCATTGTCTCTGACATCATATCGAGCTTTCATGGTTCTGTAGAGTTAGAGAAATATTTTTATTAAAGTACTTCTGACATTCACAGGAAATTGAACAGTTTTAACCCTAGAATCTTATCTTTTCATAGCCATCAGCTGGAGTGCAGTTCCTGAACAGCCATTGGATGTTACTGCTAGTGGCTTTCCACAGGGAACAACAAAGAAAACAATGGGAAGCCTTCAGGCAAGGTACAGCATATTGGGGCAGGAGGAGATGGTAGCTTTGAACTCACACTTTACTGCTCTCTAATTCTAGAACATTTTTATTACCCCAAAAAGAACAACCATACCCATTAGCAGTCACTACCTATCCCTCCCTCTCCTCAACCCCTGGAAACCTCCGATTTACTTAATTTACTTCTTATCTCCATGGATTTGCTATTCTGGACATTTTGTATCATTGGAATCATACAGTATATGACCTTTTGTATCTGGCTTCTTTGACTTAGCATAGTGTTTTGGAGGTGCGGCCATGAGGTAGCCTGTATCATTACTGTTTATGACTTGAATAATATTCCATTGTGTGGATATGCCACATTTTGTTTGTCCATTCATTCACGGATGGATGTTTGGGTTGTTTCAATCTTTGGCTATTGTGAATAGTGCTGCTATGCAGAACTATGAATATTTCATGTACCATTTTTTGTGTGGCCATATGTATGAATATTCTTGGGTATATCTAAGAGTGGTATTACTGGTTCATATGATAATCGTTTTCCATAGCAGCTGTACCATTTTGTGTTCTACCAGCAATATATGACAGTTCCAATTACTCTGCATCCTTTACAACACTTGTTACTGTCTTTTTTATTGTAGTCATTTTAGGGGGTGTGAATTGGTATCTCATTACAGTCTTTTTTTTTTTTTTTTTTTTTGAGACGAAGTTTCGCTCTTTTTACCCAGGTTGGAGTGCAATGGCGCGATCTCGACTCACCACAACCTCTGCCTCCTGGGTTCAAGCAATTCTCCTGCCTCAGCCTCCCGAGTAGCTGGGACTATGGGCACACGCCACCATGCCCAGCTAATTTTTGTATTTTTAGTAGAGATGGGGTTTCACCGTGTTGACCAGGATGGTCTCGATCTCTTGACTTCATGATCCATCCGTCTCGGCCTCCCAAAGTGCTGGGATTATAGGTGTGAGCCACCGCACCCAGCCAGTCTTTTTTTTTTTTTTTTGAGATGGAGTCTTGCTCTGTCGCCCAGGCTGGAGTGCAGTGGCACCGTTTCAGCTCACTGCAACGTTTGTCTGCTAGGTTCAAGCGATTCTCTTGCCTCAGCCTCCCTAGTAGCTGAGATTACAGGCAAGCACTACCACACCCGGCTAATTCTTGTATTTTTGGTAGAGATGGGGTGTTGGCCAGGCTTATCTCAAACTCCTGGCCTCAAGTGATCCATCTGCCTCAGCCTTTCAAAATGCTGGGATTATAGGCATGAGTCACCTCATCTGGTCTCATTGTAGTCTTGATTTGCATTTCCCTAATTACAAACGATGCTGAACATCTTTTTATGTACTTATTATCCATCTGCCTCTCTACTTTGGGGAAATAACCATTTGGATCCCTTGCCCATTTTGTTATTTGGTGTATTTGCCTTTTTATTGTGGAGTTGCAAGATTCCTTTATGTATTCTGGATATTCTTCTTTTATCATGTATATGATTATGCAGATATTTTTTCTGGTTCTCTTGGTTGTCTTTTCACTTTTTGATAATGCCCTTTAAAGCACAAAAGTTTTCAATTTTGACAAAGTCAAATTAATATGTTTTCTTTGGTTCATTGTGCTTTTGGTGACAAACCTAAGAAACCGTTGTCTAATCCAAGGTCTATAGAGTTGCTCCAGATCTTCTTCTAATAGTTTTTAGCTTCAGCTCTTATGTTTAGGACTTTGATCCATTCTGAGTTAATTTTTCTTTGTCGTATGAGGAAGGGCTCCACCTTAATTCTTTTGCATGTGGATATTCAGTTGTCCCAGGGCCGTATTTTGGAAAGACTATTGTTACCCCTGCACAGATTGTTTGAATAATACATAATACTTTCTTGTGCTTCATCACTAGGAATTCTGGATTCGTAGGTCAGGGTTGGAACCCAAGAATCATTTGTGAAGCTCCACAGTGACTGGACTGGCAAAAAGGGTACCTGAAAACAGGACTCTGCCTCCTTAGATTGGCTTTTGCCAAAGTGCAGAGTTTGTGGGCTGCTGGACATGAGACTCAGATTTTATCCCTGGAGGATCATGCACTCTATGGATGTGTCTCTTTTTGTTGTTGTTTTTATTTTTTTATTTTTTATTTTTTGGAGATAGGATCTCACTATATTTCCCAGGCTGGTCTCAAACTCCTGAGCTCAAGCAATTTTCCTGCCTCAACCTCTCAAAGTGCTGGGATTACTGCTGTGAGCCACTATGCCTGGCCTGTGTCTCTTTCTATATGTTTGGCCAATCTTGTCCTCCCTGTCTTTTCCCTACCCACTGCAATGAGCTAGAGGTGGTTTGGAATAGCCCAAGGATAGGAAGGGCCTCGGGGGAATGTCCTCTCCATCAAAGGCATTTCCTCTGGATTCAGCTGCCACCAGTGTGACTGGTATAGAATGTAGAATTCCCACAATTTATGGATTTTTTTTTCTTTTTTACTCTAAGTTGCTTTTCCATTTCTTTATCATGCCCTTATAAAAGTTGTATCTGTAATTATTTTCACAAATTCACTTGATGTATTAGTCCATTCTCACACTGCTACAAAGAACTACCTGAGACTGTGTAATTTATAAAGAAAAGAGGTTTAATTGACAAACAGGCTGTACAGGAGGTAGTGGCTGGGTAGGCCTCAGGAAGCATAATCATGGTGGAAAGGCAAATGGGAAGCAAGCACATCTTCACATGACAGCAGGAGAGAAAGAAAGCATAAGGGGAAGTGCTACACATGTTGAAACAACCAGATCTCGTGAAAATTCATTCACTATCATATGAGAACAGCAAGGGGGAAATCTGTCCCCATGATCCCATCACCTTCCACTAGGTATCTCCCCCAACAATGGGAATTATAATTCGACGTGAGATTTGGTTGGGGACACAGAGCCAAACCATATCACTTGGTTTGGTTTGTGGGTTTGTTTTTTTTTTTTTTTTTGACATGCTTATTTGCCTGCCTCAAAACAACCATGACAAGACCCAACTTACATACATCCTTTTTAGGCTTTTTTTAAAAAGGTTTTCTTCTTCACAGCCACTACCTACCAGGGTTCAAATGACCTAGACAGAAGACCCTCCCAGTCTCCTGGCAGCCTAGATAGTTGCATTGAATAATATTTATAAAACTGTTGGGAGTAGAGACTTTTGGATCAGTTTTTTGCCAAGGGGCTTCCTGGTTTGGGGCCACCTTTTGCACTTCTCAGGAGACCAACTCTAAGCCACAGATGAGGATGTGTGAACAGAGCAGCTGAGGGACGGAGACCACATGTTTCCTGCTGAGCTCTGTCTCTGTTGTCAGTTGCAGACTTGCAGCTCCTCACATGGGCCCCACCCACTGTGGTTTCCATCTGCTGCTTTGCTGAGAAATGAGATGCTCTTCTTTGCTGAGTGTATACCTGCTTTTACCTGAAAAGCCCAGTTCAGCGACCACTGCTTTCTGGCTCAAAATTATCACCTCTTCTCTGAATTTCTGTAGTGGTTTTGTTGAGCTTGTCCCAGTGTTTCACGATTACCTGTGTGATTGGGAATACTTTATATTCTAACCCTAGCTCTGTGTCCAGTTATCTGGGTGATTTGAGACATGTTCAGTTGCTCTCTGGGCCTTGGGGTGTTCATATCTATCAAATGAGGCTGTTTGAGTAGATGATCAGAGCTATCTCTTGACCCATTGTGGATGTTTCTCCATGTAGAAGGCAAACTCTGCACAGGGAGGAAGTGTATGGTGGAATGAGCAGAAGCTTTGGGGTTGAAGAGACCAAAGTTGAATAACTGGCTCCCTTTTTCCCAGTTGTGTGAACTTGAGCAAATTACTCAACCCCTCTAAGGGTCTGTTTCCTCAACTATAAAGCAAGGGTAACTGATAATATCTATCACAGAGGAATGTCAAAGAATTGGATGAGATGGAGTGCATGTAGCATGGTACAGGGCTTAAAGTAGAGTTTCATTAAGATCGATTTCCCTCTCAGTCATGGAATGAAGATTTATATTGCCAGTGAGTCAGTCACTTTTCTTCTGAGACTGACAACTGTTTTCTCACTGCGCATCCCTGAGTGCTGGCATTATGGAACCACCTTCTACAGAACTGCGGGGAGTAGGAACTCAGAGGGAGTTGCTGGAGATGTTTAATATACTAATGCTACACTTGAAGGAAACTTTTTAAGTTTTCGTACCTTTTACAAACATTGGAATAATGACAGGAACCGGATAAAGGACCTTTTTTTTTTAATTTTTTTTTCTTTTCTTTTTTTTTTTTTTTTTTTTTTTTGTTCCGAGGGGAGAACTCCCAAGGACCTTTATTTTTAAGATATTAATTATCAGCCTGGGCAACATAGTGAAACCCATCTCTACAAAAAACTTTTAAAATTAGCTAGGTGTGGTGGTGAGCACCTATAGTCCCAGCTACTCAGGAAGCCGAAGCAGGAGGATTGCTTGAGCCCAGGAGGTTGAGACTCCAGTGAGCCGTGAGCATGCTACTGTACTACAGCCTGAGCAATAAAACTAGACCCTGTCTCCACACAAAAAAGAAAGAAAGAAAAACACTTAATTTTACTCACGTCTTATAGGCAAATTCCCTTTTCCCTGAAGAGACAAATTCTCTTCCCATGCCAGTCAAGATACCAGAGTATCCAGAAAAAGAAGGTTTATTGAATTATAAAAGACAAGAGCGAGGGATTTTTTTTTTTTTTTTTTTTTTTTTGAGACAAGTTTCACTCTTGTCGCCCTGCCTGGACTGCAGTGGTGCGATCTCGGCTCACTGCAACCTCTACCTCCTGGGTTCAAGCGATTCTCTTGCCTGAGCCTCCCAAGTAGCTGGGATAACAGGTGCCTACCACTATGACCAGCTAATTTTTGTAGTTTTAGTAGAGACGGGGTTTCACCATGTTGACCAGGCTGGTCTCAAACTCCTGGCCTCAGGTGATCCACCTGCCTCGACCTTCCAAATTGCTGGCATCACAGGAATGAGCCACCATGCCCAGCCCAGATTTTTTTTTTTTTTAATTTAAGGAATGGGACCTTGCTATGTTGCCCAGGCTGGATTCAACTGCCTGGGCTGTGTTAGCCAGGGTGGACTCAAACTCTTGGGCTCAAGTGACCCTCCTGTCTCAGCTTCCTGAATAGCTGAGATTACAGATGTGTATCACCCCACCTGTCTAAGTATGAAGGATTTTTTTTTTTTTTTGAGATGGAGTTCTGTTCTTGTTGCCTAGGCTGGAGTGCAATGGCACAATCTCTCTCCTCACCACAACCTCCGCCTCCTGGGTTCAAGCCATTCTCCTGCCTCAGCCTCCCGAGTAGCTGGGATTACAGGCATGCTCCACCATGCTCAGCTAATTTTGTGTTTTTAGTAGAAATGAGGTTTCACCATATTGGTCAGGCTGGTCTCTAATTCCCGACCTCAGGTGATCCACCTGCCTCGGCCTCCTAACGTGCTGGGATTACAGGCATGAGCCACTGCACCTGGCAGGATTTTTTTAATTGAGTCTAAGTATGTTAGTGATAGGGCTAAATTGAAAATATGAATGTGAATGCATAATCTTTTTAAAATTCTGTGTGTATTTTTAGCTTTCCCAGGCCTTTCTTTGGTGTGCCAACCAGCATCGTTAACCAGCTCACAAGGAAGAACCTAATATCTGAGAATGTAATTCTCTCTGCTGAAAGGAACCGTGACTCTGTTAGGTCACATTCCTTTGCCATATCTTTTAAGAGTGTCTTGGCTGTCCTTGGGCCTTTAAAGATCAATTTGAAGATAACTGGTGACAATGATTTGGAACTGTGCACCACCCAAATCTCATTTCCAATTGTAATCCCCAGTGTTGGAGGAGGCGTGTCTTGAGAGGTGATTGGATCATGGGGGCGGAGTTCTCATGAGTGGTTAGCACCATTCCCCCTTGGTACTGTATAGTGAGTGAGTTCACACGAGATCTGGTTGTGTAAAAGTGTGTAGCATCTCCCCAGTCACCCTCTTCCTCCTGCTCTGGCCACATAAGACATGCCTGCTTCTCCTTCACCTTCCACCATGATTGTAAGTTTCCTGAGGCCTCCCCAGAAGCCAGTATGCTTCCTTCACAGACTACAGAACTGTGAGCCCATTAAACTCCTTTTTTTAAAAACTAGTCTCAAGTATTAAATATTTCTTTATAGCAGTGTGAGAACAGACTAATACAATTGGCATCTTTCAATATTCTCTTCCAAACCAGGAATATGGTATATCTCTCTATAATACTGGTGCCAAATTGGTAATTATGCCCCAGACTTATAACTGGTAGTTTTGAGTGTTCACTTATTGAGGTCTTCTTACAAATATTTCAGTAAGTTTTATAGCTTTCTTTATATAAATCTTTCACATCTTAAATTAGATTTATTCCTTGAATGTATATTAGTTATCTGTTTCTATATAACAAATTACCACCAAAATAACAGCTTAAAACAACAGCAAACATTTTTTATTTCACAGTTTATGTGGGTCCAGAATTTAGGAGGAGCTTAGCTAGGTAATTCTGGCCCAGCAGTTTATGAGATTGCAGTCCATTATGGCAGCCAGGGCTGCAGTCATCTGAAGACTTGACTGGGGCTCAAGGATCTAGTTCCAAAATGGTTCCCTCGCATGGCTGACAGGTCAGTGTCAGCTGTTGGCAGGAAGTTTCAGTTCCTTATAGTAAGGGCCTCTCCCCAAAGCTACCAGAGTATTTAGCTTCACGACATGGTGGCTGCCTTTTCCCAGATCAGGCAATCCAAGTGAACAAAGCAGAAGCTACAGTGTGTTTTATGACCTAGCCTCAGAAGCCACAGTCTTGTCTGTAATATCTTAATGGTTATTCAGATCAGCCCTATTCAGTATGGGAGGGGTTTGCACAGGGCCATGAATTAAGTTGTTGCAATTAAGCTTTTGTTCCTCTTTGTGGCAGTTATTGTTGGTTGCTAGATAAAAACACTAACCTTACCATTATCATTACAATAATAATTCTACTACTATAATCCCAGCACTTTGGAAGACTGAGATGGAGGATTGCTTGAAGCCAGGAGTTCCAGATCAGCCTGGGCAACAAAATGAGATCTCATCTCTAAAAAACAAACAACAGCAACAACAACAACAACAACAAAAACCTAAAAGAATAATAATTCTACCAATTTATCTGGGAATTCTTTTGGGAGTTTTTAAATGTAGATCATCATACACACATACAGCTTTGAACAATGTGGGTGTTAGTGGTGCCAGCCCACCTTGCAGTCAAAAATCTGCATATAACTTTTGGCTCTCCAAAAACGTAACTACTAATAGCCTATTGTTGACCAGAAGTCTTGACATCAACAGTCAATTAACACATGTAACACACATTATATATTTTGTATAACACATATGTGTTATATATATTATACAACATATATATACATATATAACATATATAATGTTAATTGACATCAGTCAGTTAACACATTATATATGTTATATATATTATATATGTATTCTTACAATAAAGTAAACTAAAGAAAATGTTATTAAGAAAATCATAAGGAATAGGCCGGGCATGGTGGGTCTCCTCTGTAATCCCAGCACTTTGGGAGGCTCAGCTGGGCAGATTACCTGAGATCAGGAGTTCAAGACCAGCCTGACCAACATGGCAAAATCTGTACTAAAAACATAAAAATTAGCCAGGCATGGTGGTACATGCCTGTAATCCCAGCTTCTTGGGAGGCCAAGGCAAGAGAACTGCTTGAACCTGGGAGATAGAGGTTGCAAGAGCCAAGATCACACCATTGCACTCCAGCCTGGGCCACAGAGTGAGACTCCGTCTCAAAAAAAAAAAAAAAAAGGAAAGAAAGAAAATCATGCAGAATAGAAAATATTCATTATCCTCATCATCTTCATGTTGAGTAGGCTAAGGAAGAGAAAGAAGAGCGTTTGGTCTTACTATCTCAGGGCTTGCAGAGGCAGAAGAAAATCTATGTGTTAAGTGGACCCACACCGTTCAAACCTGTAGGGTTTCTGTAGTGTTTCTTTCCAATCTTTCATTCCTTTTATATGTTTATCTTGTATTACTGTATTGATTAGAACTGACAATATGAAAATCATCTGCAAATGATGATTTGATTATTGTTTTTCATTTCTCTTTCTGTACTTTTGGCTAGAACCTTCTGCATAATGTTGAATAAAAGCAGTGATAGCAAGTACCCTTGTCCTATTCCTGATTTTAAGGATGTAGATTTGCTATAGGTTTTTATAGTTGCCCTTTATAAATTTAAGTACTCTTTCTTAGTTTGCCAAAAGGTTTTTAATAACTTGGAGAATGTTGAATTTTACCAAATGTTTTCTTTGCATATATTTTCCCCATAATCGTGTGTGTGTGTGTGTGTATTTTTGTATTTTTTTTTTTTTTTTGAGACAGCGTCTCACTCTGTCACCCAGGCTGTTGGGCACTGGCACAGTCAAGGCTCACTGCAATCTGTGCCTCCCGGGTTCAAGTGATTGTCGTGCTTCAGTCTCCTGAGTAGCTGCGATTACAGGCATGCACCACCACTCCTAGCTAATTTTTGTATTTTTAGTAGAGACAAGGTTTCACCATATTAGACAGGCTAATCTCAAACTCCTTACCTCAGGTGATCTGCTCACCTCAGCCTTCCAAAGTGCTGGGATTACAGGCATGAGCCACCATGTCTGGCTATCCATAATTATATTGTTTTTCTTTTATTTGTTCATGAGAGTTCCATTAACTTTTGCTTTCTTTTCGTGCTAAAGTAGCCTTATTTTCCTGAGTGCCAGCAGCCACTCCAGCTAAGGCCTTGGAAGAACAGTGTTTGAGGGCTCAGGGTTCCTCTTTAAGCAGCAATTCCTAAAGTAGGCTAGATTCCAGCAAGGGAGATTTTGTGTGAACTATACAATTCCCTATTTCACATACACCACTCATGGTCACTGTGTCCAGGCGGAGGGTACGATCTGCTAGGATGATGCAGAGTGTGGTATGTAAAAGTGAGACTGCACATTGTTGGTACACACAGCATTTCCCAATTTCTAGATGCAGCTCATGAATTGTGTACATGAGGGAAAAGAAAGCAACACATACAACCAAGGCCACAGCTGGCATGGATGGGCATAAACCACGAAGGCCTGGGCAGGCTCATAAAGATTCAACACTCACTTCCTTAAGTATTCCAAACCATGCCCTCCACCTTTGTTGTTTAGGAGCAAACGCTTGGCCTCAGAGGCCTATGATACCCATGGCAGGAGTCCAGGGATTCTGCCTTAGGTGGCTCATCCAAGTGGATTTTATAATGGCAGTTCACACAGGGAATAGCACTCAGGTCTCTGAAAGAAAGCTTTCCATTTCTTATAAACCCATAGAGACCAGCTCCCTTGAAAGCAGGTAGCCAGAAGTGTGTTATAGATATCCTAGGGCAAAATTTAATAATTGCACCTCAGGGTACCTGTTTGGGCTTGTCACTTTAATGCCTCCACTGCTGATGACCATTCTTAAGGTTAGACTCATTTTTGTACCTCAACCCAATCAGACGTCCAGCTCTAGATTTTCTCCCTACCAAGTACCAGTGAAAATGAGGGACTCTGGAACCTTGAAACCTAAATACCATGTGAAGCCTGGCATCTTCAGTAGGTGCTTGGAACAAACTAAATGCTTAATAAATTACCTTTGCCTTCTTTTTCCAAACAGATCCCAAATCAGCAAAGTGGAACTCTTTAGATCATTCCAGAAGCTGCTAAACAGAATTGCAAGGGACAAGTGGCCAGACTCCCTCAGGTGATGCTAGTGACCTATGTTTTTTCATATTTAGGAAGACTTTTGTTTCGATTCTGGCTTATGAATCGAAGCTTTGGCAGGAGTGGTGGTTCAGCAAGCCAGTGGGCATTTATTGTTGACCACATGTTCTTCTTTCCCCATGGCTCTGTTTGCAGATACATGCATGATCTGAGATGCAGAGGATGGGTAGTTGGGTGGTAGAGAGTTATAAAAAAACTAAGGATAGAATTGGGGCTTGGCCATTCCAGGCCCTCCTTTGATTCCACCACTAGATGGAGATCACTGTGGAAATGTGAGTGCGCTAAGAGCTATGTATTCTGTTACAAGTGTTACTCTCCTCTTTTCCTTTTGAATATGCAGCTCTGTGATTTAAATTGTTCTTCAAACAGGAATGTAGAGAACTCTAAAGTAAGTGGGTGCAGTGTCGTTCTGACAGTAACTACCTAGTTAGGTCAAGTTACACAGGTAAAGGACACAGTTCCCATATAACTGCCTTCATTTCAGACACCTGCCACAAGTTAAGGAGCGCCCCAAATCATCCATACTTTGAACCAACTGGCTACAAATTTAAGTGTCTCCAGTCCCCTTCATGTTCAGTTATTCACTAGAATGTCTCTCAGAACTCAGAAAAGCACTATAGTTGCAATCAAAGTTTTATTATGAAAGAGACAGATCAGTACTAGCCCAAAGGAGAGAGACATAGGGTGAGATATGTGAGGGTCCCAAAGGCAAAGCTTCCATGTCCTCAGGACACCTCACCTTCCCAGCACATCGCTGTCCATCACCAACCAGGAATGTCGTCACTCATATATCAGTATCCAAAGTTTTTGTTGGACTTTCATTAGCTGTTCTGATTTATTGAATTATTGGCCACATGATGTGATTGAACTTAATCTCTAACTCCTTCCTCTTCCAAGAGGTCAAACTGATATCAGGTGTCTCAATGCCCCAATTATTTACATGGTTGGTCTTTCCGGCATGGCCAGTATCATTCTGAAACTATCTCAGGGGACCATCTTGAGTCACATGGTTAAACATAAACTCACAAAAGGTCAGAGATCCACTGTGAATGACAAAGACACTTCCAGAAACTCCAAAGTTTAGAGGCTCCCAGCAACTCATGACGAAGACCAACTGAATCCTTCATTATATGACAGTGGGGAAGCTAAGGTGTAGCTGGAAACTTCTATATGAAGAGGCTGGCCACTTGTCATCACCATCCCGCATACTGAAGTGATGCATCTATGGTCAGTTGGCTTCTTTCTTGTCTGGAAAAATGAACCAAGCTGGAACTGAGTGGGTTTCTATATAGTCTATGTGTCAAACAAGTTTGGAGTTAGGTAAGGAGAGACTTCATTATTTTGTTTTTTTGTTTGTTTGTTTTGAGATGAAATTTCACTCTTGTTGCCCAGGCTGGAGTGCAGTGGCGCAACCTCGGCCACCTGGGTTCAAGTGATTTTCTTGCCTTAGCCTCCGGAGTAGCTGGGATCACAAGCACGTACCACCACACCTGGCTCATTTTTTGTATTTTTAGTAGAGATGAGGTTTCACCATGTTGGCCAGGCTGGTCTTGAACTCCTGACCTCAGGTGACCCGCCCGCCTTGGCCTCCCAAAGTATTGGGGTTACAGGCATGAGCCACTGAGCCTGGCTTGTTTTTTTTTTTTTTTTGAGACGGAGTAGCTGATATGATTAAGGGACTTCATTGCATGTGAACAAGAGCCTGGTTTGTACTAGGGTTTTGATAACTGGTAGTTACTTTTTTTTTTCTTTTTTTGAGACAGAGTCTCACTCTGTTGCCAGGCTGGAGCGCAGTGGCACAGTCTTAGCTCACAGGAACCTCCACTTCAAGTGATTCTCCTGCCTCGGCCTCCTAAGTAGCTGGGACTACAGGTGCCTGCCACCATGCCTGGCTATTTTGTATTTTTAGTAGACATGGGGTTTCACAATGTTGACCAGGCTGGTCTTGAATCCTGACCTAAGTTGATCCGTCCACCTTGGCCTCCCAAGGTGCTGGGATTAGAGGCGTGAGCCACTGTGCCTGGCCTAGAAAACTTAAACCAAAAAAATAGACAGTTGTTTTTGTTTTATCTGATTCCACCAGAATCATACAAACCTAGAATTCTGTTCATTCTCAACTGTTTTATTTCATGTTGCATTCTCATGAATTCCCTACAAAGGAGAAAGAGGTGCTCTAGAAAAGTGTCAGAGTCAAAAATGTAAAGACAAATCCCTAAATTTAATGTTTTATTTGGATTACAAGAATTGCAGTTTAGGGCATACACACAGACTTGGTGGTCTTCAGTATGTCTGAAGAACAAAGGGAAGGTTAGAGGTCTTATTTTTCAAAAAAGAAATGTAACATATTGTTCAAGAAAGTTGATTGGCATGAGTAAAATATTGAGGAGCTGCCAAGTGACAGCATTGGGTTAAACTATTCTTAAAGTCTGCAGCAGGTTGGTTCAGCCGCTGTTAGATAAAACTGGCAGGCAGTTTCAGCAGCCAGCCTTGCAGAGGATGCATTCTTGGAGCAATGTTATGCGCACTGAGTGCTTTTTACTACCCCTGGCTTCTCAGCTCTGTTTTAGTTGGGTATGACAAGAATATGTATGTATGATCAACTTTCACAAAAGTATACTGAATTCCTTCTTTTCCTAAGTCTCTCATTACAAGTCTGTCCAGTTGCTTGCTCAGGTATCTGGTGGCTCCAGGGTGAGCTGTTCAGTGAGAACCTGTGTATCTGGTGGCGTGTGTGCATTAGGGTGCAGAAGCTGGATACCTACCAGGAGTACAAGGAGGCTGCATCCTCTTACCAGGAAGCCTGGGGCACACTCCGGAAGCAAGCATTTGGATCCTGGATCAGAAACCCACCGGATTATCACCAGTTCAAGTGAGATGGAAATGTTTGCTCTGGTAGCCGGACCCTTCATTCTGAACTGCCTTCCTCCACATGGGACAAATGTTAGCTTTTTTGGTAGCTAAATCAGGGAACGTTCTTTCTGAATAGTGCATCTCTGTTGTGTAATACAGATGGAATCTGAAACTTAGAGCAGGCTATACTTCACTGAAATTGCTCTCTGCTAAAATGGCATCTCACTAATGACCTTGCTATCTGACTTCCATTGTGTTTTATTGCTTCTCTAAAATATGAAATCAGAGTTTGGAGCGTGATGCTTTAAAAGTACTCTGCAGCAGCTCTATTTTATGTGTTCCTGCATTGATTCAGCAAATATTTATTGAGCTGAAATGATGTTTGAATCTCTGCAAGTCTTACAGCTTTGCCTGACATAGCAAATTTATATTTTGTATTCCCAGCCTTTCTTCCTTCAGGGAGCCATTCTTTTCCCATTCTTCAGTGATCCTGCTCTGTGCCACAGACTTGGCTGAGGCTAACCTTACTCCCTGGCTCTAGGAATAGCCTGTGAGCCAGCCCTGGACCGCCCTGGAATGGTTCTCAGAGGATCAGGAAAGGCTCTCCGTTTTGATCTGGAACTGTGAGAGTCACATAATCATGGGACTGCCGATGGCCATCTTGTCCTTATACATAAAGACAGCAAATAATGAAGGCAACAAAGGAAACAGCCAAGAGAATCAAAGATCCAGTTACACTGATTAGATGCCTAAAGCCAGTGCCCACCCTAGATGTCAATTATGTGAGACAAATTCCTGTTGTTGTTTTGATTATGCCTGTTTGAGTTGGTTTTCTGACTTACAGCTGAAAGAGTTCTGTCCAAAAAGCCAAAAGGTGGCCAGGTGCAGTAGCTCACGCCTGTAAACCCAGCACTTTGGGAGGCTGAGGCAGGCAGATCACTTGAGGTCAGGAGTTCAAGACCAGCCTGGCCAACATGGTGAAACCCCATCTCTACTAAAAATACAAAATTAGCCAGGTGTGGTGGTGCACACCTGTAATCCCAGCTACTCAGGAGGCTGAGGCAAGAGAATTGCTTGAACCCAGGAG
Source organism: Plecturocebus donacophilus (assembly GCA_004027715.1). Classification (NCBI taxonomy): domain Eukaryota; kingdom Metazoa; phylum Chordata; class Mammalia; order Primates; family Pitheciidae; genus Plecturocebus; species Plecturocebus donacophilus. Next base: position 27,302 of record PVKP010029090.1, read on the forward strand.
GCATAGGTTGCAGTAAGTGGAGATCATACCACTGCACTACAGCCTGGGCAACAGAGCAAGACCCTATCTCAAAAAAAAAAAAAAAGCCAAAAGACCCTACAGCAAATCAGCAATAGACCCAGCAGCCAATCCTGTTTTAACTAACATCTAATGTTTAACACTGAACTTCAGACCTTGAATAATTGACAGAAAATGGAAGCTCCCATATTGGGGTTACTGAAGGTCCTTATTGATTCTTCAGCATTTTGTAGCTATAAATATTTTTTAATAACAGCTGTATTGAGACAATTTACAGACCATAAAATTCACCCAACTAAAGTATACAATTTAAAAGTTTTTAGGCCAGGCGCAATGGCTCACAACTGTAATCCCAGCATTTGTGGATGTCAAGGCAGACGGATCACCTGAGGTGAGGAGTTCAAGACCAGCCTGGCCAACATGATGAAACCCCATCTCTACTAAAAATACAAAACTTAGCCAGGCTTGGTGGTGCATACCTGTAATCCCAGCTACTCGGGAGGCTGAGGCAGGAGAATCACTTGAGCCTGGGAAGCGGAGGTTGCAGTGAGTCGAGATGGCACCACTGCATTCCAGCCTGGGCAACAGAGTAACACTCTGTCTCACAAAAATAAATAAATAAAAGAAATGTGCCCCCTTTCAGTTCTGGAGGCTAGAAGTCCAAACAAATGGTCAGTGGGGCTTCTATTCCCTCTAAAAGCTTTTGTACAGGAGCCCCCCAATCCATGTGCCACAGACTGTTACTTGTTCGTGACCTGCTGGGAACCAGGCCACACAGCAGGAGAAAAATAGCGGGTGAGCAAGCGAAGTTTCATCTGTATTCACGGCTGCTCCCCATAGCTCACATTACTGCCTTAGCTCCACCTCCTGTCATACCAGCAGTGGCATTAGATTCTCATAGGAGCATGAATTCTATTGTGAACTGCGCATGCAAGGGATCTAGGTTGCACGCTCCTTATGAGAATCTAATGCCTGATGATCTGTCACTGTCTCCCATACCCCCAGATGGGACTGTCAAGTTGCAGGAAAACAAGCTCAGGGCTCCCACTGATTCTACATTATGATGAGTTGTATAATTATTTCATCATATATTATGATGTAATAATAATAGAAATACAGTGCACAATACATGTAATGCGCCTGAGTCATCCTAAAACTATCCCCCCATCTCCACCCCTGGACCCATGGAAAAATTGTCTTCCATGAAACCAGTCCCTGGTGCCAAAAAGCCTGGGGACTGCTGCTCTAAGGAAGACTCTTTAATGCCTCCTGCTTAGCTTCTGGTGGGTCCTGGCAGTCCTTGGCTGTCCTTGGCTTGTGGCTGCATCACTTCAGTTTCTGCCTCTGTCTTCACATGGCCTTCATCCCTGTGTCTGTGTCTCGCATGGGCTTCTTCCCTGCGTCTGTATCTTCACATGGCCTACTTATAGGGACCCCAGTAATTGGATTTAGGGTCTGCTCTAATCCAGTCTGATTTCATGTTAACTAACTGTATCTTCGAAGACTTTATTCCCAACTAAAATCACATTCTGAGGTTCCAGGTAGACATGAAGTTTTGGGGGACGCCACTCAACCCATTGCAGAACCCATTAGCAGTCACTTCCCATTCCTCAACTCCCCTGGCCCAGGGCAGTCGGTAATCTTTCTGTCTCTCTGGATTTGTCTATTCTGAACATTTCATATAAATGGGATCATACAATATATGGTCTTTTGTGACTGGCTTCTTTCACTTAACATGTTTTCAAGATTCATCATGTAGCATGAATCAGTACCTTATTATTCTTTATGGAATAAAAATAATCAGTTGTATGGATATACATATTTTGTTTATCCAGTCATCATTTGTTGGAATATGGGTTGTTTTCACTTTTTGGCTCTTGTAAATAGGGTTACTACGAACATTTGTGTAGAAGTTTTTGTGGGAGCATATGTTCTTAATTTTTTTTTTTTTACTTACCGAAGTAATACATGTATGTCATAACATGTTATCCTTGAATTTTTTTCCATAAGAAATCTTTTTAGGGGGGGAGAGATCCAAGATGGC
>PVKP010029091.1:0-29401 GCA_004027715.1 Plecturocebus donacophilus
CACCCTTGATCATGTTCTGTACATGACTACAAATAGTCCGAACGGTAGCCAGTTCCTTTCTGTTACCCCACCATTTGTCAACCCGGAGCCTCTTTTTTTTCTTTCCAAGAAGACTGAGTTCTACATTGATGTGATTGAAGTCCCTCCGCAGGGTTCCTCTGGGGCCCTTCACGATAACTGTGCGTCCCTTCAGAGTAATTTCCAATTCTTCTGCTCTGTCAGACAGGCTACCATGAGTATCTTGGTGTATACAGAAAAGTGTCTTTGAAAGCAAATTCTTGGTTATAGAGTTACTATTACTAATAGCATACAAATTAAAAGCTTATGAAATACTGAAAATTACTCAATATAAAGGTTATTGGAATATGCAATAGAATGGAATGTACATGGATTTGTATAGACATTTCCAGAAAACCTGGTGAGTAGTGGGGTTTTTCAAAATTTAACATTTGCCACACTGGTAGTTTAAAAGTGTCTAATTTATATATCTTTAATTATGAAGTTTAGCATCTTTTCATATATTTACTGTGCATTTGTAATTCATTTTCTTTATATAGCTTGCTTATCTTATTTACCTGTTTTTTACCCATCTTTTTTATGGATTTTCAAGAACACATATGTTAAAATAATTTGAGCATTGTTACACATGTTATAAATTACTTCCCAGTTTGTTGTTTGCAATCTTACTCTGTTTAGCATATGTATTTTTCTGTATAAAATGTTTGATTTTACGTAGTCAAATTATTTTCCTTTTCTGGTGTCTGAGCTCATGTTTAGAAAGATCTTCTCCATTCCAAGATTTTAAGCAATATGAATTATTTTCCCAGTGGTTTTATAATTTAATTTTTATGTGTAAATTGTTGATGCATCTGAAATGAATTTTACACCAGGAAGGGGAATCCGACTTTTTTCTTCTGTATCATTAACTAGATTACCTCCTCCCACCGATGGTATGTAACTGGCTCTCTGTGTCTGGGTCAAATTCTGAACTCTCTTATTCCGTTGATAGGCCAGACTATTGCTGTTGATAGGCCAGTTCTGTGCTGTTTTTAAGTTTTGTAGTTTTGTAAACTCCTGTAATAGTTGTCATGGATACTTTCCCACATTAACTATCCTTTTCTGATTTTTCCTGTCAGCCGTGCTGCAACCAATGATGGGGTATAGGGCAGGAAGAAAGGAGGGGAGGCCCCACCTTCCAGTGACTGTGTGGGGTCCTGACAATCCAGGGGCCTTCTGGCTTCTTGGACACTTGCTCCTTTTTGTTGAAGCATGTGGGCATTCACCTGCTGAGTCCCAAGCCCCAGAGAGCATTCTTTGACACTCTTACTAATCCAGGCTTCTTGTTAGGAAGGAACACTTAGGGGTCCAAGAGCAGTGCTGTGTTCTGTGGCCTCCTTTCTGCCTCTGGGCCCCATGCAGCTGGCCAGAAAAATGCTCATTCCTTTGCATTATGGTGGTCTTGACTTGTTTACCCCGATGCCTTCTTATATTGTGTTCTCCCTACCTGATATTGAGGGGCTGGGTTTATCTTCCCACCTGATGCGACTGTTCCACTGCATTACATGTGAAATGACTTTCTGACTGCTTGAGGAACCCTCCCTGCCTGTGAAGTCATCTACTCTAATGGTCAGAGAGTTCTGCACTCCTGCCAGCCCTCCCCGGGACTGTCTGCCTGTCTTTATGAAATCCCAGCACCTACAGAGAACTGGGTACATTGAAACACTCAGAAATTGGTTAGTGTAAGAAGAAAGAAAGGAAGGCAGGGAGGTTTGTGCAGGGATGATACACGTTTGTATGAAACATTCACAGTGAATAGAACATCTGTGAGACACAGGGCCCTAGGGTCTGTCCATGGGACCCATTTTTTCAATTTATTTAGTGATTTAGCCCTCAGCTGACCTGTTTACTCACATGGAAGCCAGTCAGTTACATTTACGGGGGGTGGTTAATAACCCAGCTAATAACAGTGACGTTGGCTTCAGTCAAATCTGAATGTGAGTGATGGCGTTTTCTCTTACAGGTTTGGTGATTGGTTTCATTGACTTCCTTAAGCCTGAATTTTTCCTCCTGAGATTAGTAGTGAGGTTTAGATGAGGTATTGCATCGAAAGCACTTGATGCGAAGTCTAACGTAAAGTAAGCACATATTAAACATTAGCTCCTATGAATAGTATTTGTTATTATTAGACTATTTTCATTATCAAATGGTAAGATGGCCCAAGCAATGATCTCTTTAACCAGAAGGCCATTGGTGCTGTGATGAGCAAGCTATTACAATAGAAGTTAAGCCCAATTATTATCATATCCAAAGGTTTATTTTGGGGGAACTGCCAACATTTAGCCCTTCTCATTTACTAAAGTGATGCTGGTCCTCTGGTGATAGAATCCTGTTTGCAGAGGAGAGAGTGTTCCTCAAAGCTGACTTGCTTTGCTTCTAGGAAGGATGATTGCTTGAACTAAAACCAACATCCCCTGTTCAGCCCTTTAGCCACAGGGCCTTTGTATTTGCTGTTCTCTCTGCCTGGAAAGGCAGTCCTCGTGATATCTCAAGGGCTTCATTTCTTACTTCTTTCAAGATGGCAATGTATCAGGGATGCCCATGCTGACAACTGATATAAAATAGCCCCACCACCCCAGTACTAGGCAATCTTTAGCACTCTATTCGATGAGAAATGCCCATATATTTTTATGTTTTCAAAACTTTATTTTATTGCAGTCAGAATACCTAACATGAAGTCAGAATACCTAACATGCAGTCAGAATACCTTCTTAAAACATTTTGAAGTGTACAATACAGTACCGTTAATTATAGAATTATAGGAACATTGTTGGGTAGCAGGTCTGCAGAGTATATCTTTTTTTTTTTTTATGTTTGCTTAAAGTTTTAAAAAGTTATTATGGTTTATTTAAATGATAGATTAATTATGAGTATTATTTTTTTTTTAAAGTTTTTTTTTTTTAATTTTATTTTTTATTGCATTTTAGGTTTTGGGGTACATGTGAAGAACATACAATATTGTTGCATAGGTACACACGTGGCAGTGTAATTTGATACCTTCCTCCTCTTCACCTATATCTGGCGTTTCTCCCCATGCTACAGAGTATATCTTACATCATTGAGACTTCTTGCCCATTTTACAGCAACTCCACATTTCTCCCTCCCCCCAGCCTCTGGGAACACCATTCTACTGTGACTCTATGAGTTTGGGTGTTTGGGATATAGTGTGTCAGTGGAATCATGCAGTGTTTGCCCTTCTGTGTCTTATTTCAACTAGTGTGATGTCCTCGAGGTCCAATCATGTTGTCACATATGGCAGAATTTATTTCTTAGTTAAGACTGAATTGTGTGTATATTGCATACTATTATATGGAATCATGTATATTACTGTGTTTTCTTCAATCATTCATCTGTTGATGGACATTTAGGTTTTTTACACATCTTGGCTATTGTGACTGGTGGTGCAATGAACATGGGTGTGCTAACATATTATGTACAGTTACTATTTACCTGTTGATTTCTAATTGTTCCTCACTAGAACCTCAGTCCATAAAGGTAGAAGCTTTGTTTTGTTCACTGATCCTATATCCTCAGAATCTAGAACAGCACTCTGTCCTAGACTCAGATCTCAGCACCTGTTTCTTTGTTCTTATTTACTAGAATAAAAAGGAATCTCAGCTGAGTTTTAGGCATTGTACAAAAAGAAACTCTCAGCATGATTGGAGACATCATTGGCTCTGGCACCCCTGGGGATTTGGGGTCTTGTGATGGGTCCACGCTGAGTACTGGCCCTATACCTAGAACAGTGACCCACAATCCCAGGATCTCCAAGCTCCTTCCTCCTGACTTACAAAAAATGCCCTGTATGGCCAAAGTCACTTGCAAGTCTGTTTTTATTTGAAGGTCCGGGTCCACTCGAGCTAGTGCTGTCAGCCTTGCAGGTCCTTTTCAGAAGTCCTGGGAGGGTAGAAAACTCTGTACTGACGTTGGATGGACATTTCATCTTCCTTCTAATGCCCCAAACTCCTGTCCGTTTGTTCTGTGGAGACTCTCCTAGCTACTCACACTCTTCTCTCCTGACGCTTTGCACACTTATTAGTATTTACTATTTATAATTACTCTGTTACTGTTTTCCTTCCCAAAATGAAGGATGCTTCTCTGTTTGTTTTGTTTACCTGCCTATTCTGACTACCTAACCTAGTGCTTGATCATATTCAGAGATGATTTCTTGAACATATGGGTGGATTGACTTTGTTTTCCCTCCCCTTGCACACCACATCCCAGTAGTGACACAATGGGAATCCTGCACTTTAAATCTACCTTCAGTGCCTCTTGCTGGGTTGCCCTAGTGGCCTCCTATTTTTATTTTTTCTTCACTCTGCAATGCATCCTATAGAGTAGGGGACCCAAAAGGGTCCCAGAAGGATGCTCCTGAAGTTTGATGCACAGCACCTTCCTGCTTTTCCACTGCACACAGAGCTTTGCCTACTAATATCACCTGGATTCCCCTGCCTGGTTTTCTGGTCATCCAGCACACCGGCTTCAACTTGCCTTTCCATCTTACCTGCACTATCTCTGCCATTTTGCTTCTGCCAAGCCAGGCAATTCACCTGCATCATCTATACCCTGGCCCTTCTCTCATATACTTTGTTCACCCAGTACTCTCTGTCTGGGAAGCACTCCCCCTTCACTCCATCCTTCCTTTGCCTGTTTAGGTCTTACCTAAGATGAAAAGGAACAGGGTCTGCTCACATCTTGAATTTACTTGGCCAAAGGATTGCACTTTTTTTTTAAGCCTCTGCTACTAACCTATTAAGGGGAAGGAGATAATAGCACCTACCTTATCAGGATACTGTGAGAGTTACATTAGATACTGTGATTAGACTGCCTGGCATACATGCTCTGTAAATATAAATTATTATTTCTTTTCAAAGCCCAACTCAAAAAATAAAATTCTCCTCCATGAACCCTTCTCTAATCTTGCCAGACATGGCCTCTCTTCTTTATGGTTCTCTTGGAGTTGCTGACCACATGACCATGTCTTAGAACTCACCAGGAACATGTTCTGTCTTCCTGTCTATCCAAGGCGGGAGGCAACTTGAAGTCAGGAATTATTCTTGTGTTCTCCACAGTACCCTGGGCATTGCTATTGTTCCATAATTGCTTTTTTTTTAATGGACTGAATCATTTTGCTGCTGCCCAGGCTGCTTTCCACTACAATAGCCAGTAGCTTAAGCAAGGATGGGCTATTTTCCCTTTGGTAATGGGCCAGCATCTAGGCCTTGATTTTGAGTTCTTAATATGGTACCATGAAAATCACTAGTGTTGAAAGGAATAAGATCAGAGGGGGAATAAAAAGACATTTGATGAGGCTCTTAGTGTAACCGTATGTCTCACTCATCTTTTTTTTTCCTTAGCCTTTGAAATAGACAATGGCCTGGAGCCTTCTCGGCAGATGGACCATGTTTGTGCCTTAGCCACTTAACAGCCATTAGCCTAATTCCATCCTCTGCAGCCAAATTAAATAATAAGTAAAAGCCTATGAAAAGCTGGTTTAGAGGCAATCTTACTGCCTTTCACTTGACAGGCTTCTCTGAAGCAGATGCTCCCTCTCTACACTATTAACCTGCTCTTCTGAATACGGAGCTGTCCACACAGAAGCAAAGATAGAGGCCTGCAGGAGAGTGGTCTGGATTCTGGAGATGGGGGCGGAAATCCTGATTATAAAAGTGTAGCTTCTTTGGAAGTCCGAGATGGGCGGATCACAAAGTCAGGAGTTCAATATCATTCTGACCAATATGGTGAAACTTCTTCTCCACTAAAAATATAAAAATTAGCCAGGCATGGTGGTGGCACATGGCTGTAGTCCCAGCTACTTGGGAGGCTAAGTAAGGTTGGAGAATTGCTTTAACCCCGGAGGCAGAGGTTGCAGTTAGCTGAGATTGCGTCGTTGTACTCCAGCCTGGGCAACAGAGCAAGACTGCATCTCAAAAAAAAAAAAAAAAGTCCATCTTCCATCTACTACTCCCACCTCATAAGTCACCTACTAAAAAGATGAGAGCTTCAACCCAAAGTCATGATAATGTAATTTCTGCTTTGATTGGCCAAAGCTGCTATTTGTTAGTAATAGTACACAACCTATAGAAGTTCACAACAAGAAACTAACACCCTAGTCTAATTGCTAACAAGTCTGATAATACATTCTCCTTTATCACACTTGCTTTTTGCCTCTGTGTCCTTGCTTAGTGATTCCTCTTCCTGAATACTTCCCTGTATCCTCAAATCCTGGATACCCCTCAAGGACAGCCTAAATGTCCCTATCCTCATAAAACACATCTTCGATTCTCAATTTCATTCTCTGACTCGAGTACCTCATCCTCCTCTGAGCACCCTTCACACTTAATCTGAACATAATTTCAAATTGTATTACTATTTTCAAATTTTTATTATAGGTGTATGCATATGAGCCTTACTACCAGGATCTGTGTTCCTTCAGGGCAGGGAGTCTATAATCATCTGAATACTATTTGTATTGTGTTTGTGTGTGTACACATATATGTACATGCACATATGTATATATACATACACGTATATACTCAGTAAACATTTTTTGCATAAATGCATGCAAACTCACGGGCATTTGAACTTTTTGTTTATCCTCTGTCTCTCAGCTATCCCTTAGTGGCCTCAGATTTTTTCTGCGTGTAGTCAAATAGGTCTCTTTGTTTGAGAAAATGTTTCTATCAACCGTGGATACCCATCACCTGATTGTTAAGGTGTTAGTTTCAGAGATCTAAACTGTGTGTGCATTTTTTTTTTCGACTTAAATATTGGCAGAAATCTAAAGCATTCAACTCAATTATTTTTTTCTAAAAAAGAGAAAATTACTCGAATACAAAGATACCGTTTACAATGGTTATGCTTTACACATAAGCAAACATGAGTGTCATGTTGGAAAAGCTCTTACTGGTGGCCACTGTGTTACCTCTATTTCTTTCTTCTTGCCCTTGATATACATTCTACCACATTAGGCCCTGATCCCCCAGAGAGCAGAAAGGAAAGGCACCTTAGAGTTATTTTGCTGTTGTTATTCTGATCTTGGGGTGGCATGTAGACTTAAAGTTTCTGAGAAACTTTAAGAAATACACACTAACTTATTTTGGGGGGGCCAGTTTTAAGAATTTTGAAAAATCTAAAGGTAACCACTCTTCATGACTGTTGGGTAGAAAGCACCATGTTCAAGTTCCTTCAGCTGCTGGCAAGGACAAGCGTGGAGTAGGGAAGGCAGACCCTGGTTGGCTCTCAGGCATCAGGGAAGGACTGGATCATCGGTTGTCATGACGACATTGATTGGTTTTACATTAAACATAGACAATGAGGTGATAAGCCTTCCAATAATAGACACATATTCTATTTTTCGCATATTTTTATAAGATATTTTCACAATATATCTTAGGACTAAAATTGACATCTATCTTCCTGGTTACGAAGGGTGAATGTGGTATCCATAGCTTTTTGAATGGCAGCCGTCACATTTGTGTGACTTGAGTATGCATGTGTGTTCATGTGTATGCACACAGGTAATGCTGAGGACAGGCCTTTGAAGGCCATGACACCTACCTACGGAACATGACATGAAGTGAAATGTAGTATTTATATTAAAACATTTGGGAAAATAGATAATTTTACCACCTAATCCAAAGGAGGGAGCTTTTTCTAGGCAAGTAATTTCACTGAATTGATGGCTTTCTGTGGTTAGTTTTCTTTGCTATTACTGGTCTGGGCAACATTAAATCTGGCTGCGGCTCAGCACTGGACAAAATACAAAATGATCACAGGCTCTTGAGCTTCTGTAGAGCATCAATTTACTTTCTAATGAAAAAGAAGGAATAAAAAGAGTGAGGGAAAAGAGAAAATTGTTGGCAAGCCAAAAAGAGTTTAAGAAACAAAGAGGAGAAAAGGTAAAGTGATCAGAGGCGAGAACAATGGGGAGAAGAGAGATAAATGGTGTGCCATAAAGAGAATGTGGACTTGAAACGTGAATCTGATGGACCAAGCTGCTCTGCGCAGATGGAGAAAGCCAGCCTCTCTTTCCCTCCTTAGCAGCCACTATTTCTGGTAATATCAAGTCCATCTGTAAGGAAGGTAAGCTGAATTTACTGTATTTAATAGCTTCCAATTAAACAAGTCAAATCGGAGGCATCTCCATACTCTGCTTCCTGTGACTAGATGCTAATACAGCTGTGATTTAGGGTAAGCCCTCCTTTTCCCTAAAATAACCAACTGAGAGGATGTCTCCTGTCACTCATTGTCCTCTGAAAATCTGAGGCCAGTGGTTTTGGGAGCCAGGTACAGGCATTGTAAATAGCACAAGACACTTCACTCACCAGAGAGGGCAAGAGGCCTCAGTAGATGTTCAGAAGCCGGGGAGAGGTGGGCTAACCTGCTGCTCTGACCAGACGTAGCCAGGCAGGACGATGACTGACACTGCTTAGCGTCCTTCCTCCCACAGCAGGGAGGCTGCAGGCCAAGCCCTCGCCTGAACACAATCAGGGACTCTGGCTCTCTGAAGGAAGACGGCGATCTGTTTTCTAATGCACTTCATCGGGTCCACATTACGCCGACAAGTCAGGTTCCTCAGGGCTCCCAGTGCTCCAGCAGGAAGATGCCCATTCATCCCTGTCCATCAGCCCCTCCAGGGAACCTGCGTGTCTGATTGAAGTAATTTCACCCGTAGTGCACAAAGTGTGTACTCAATCAAATTTTATAGAATACGTTAAGTCTTTTTTTTTAAATGAAAGCACTATGTTTGCTGTGGAAAGTTTTAGGGAGCAGTGATAAGCAAAAGCAAAACAGAACAATTAAAATCATCGGTAATTCCCTGTCCATGTTCGTCATTGTTACCACAGTAGTATATATGCGCCAGTCATTATTTTACACAGTTATGTAATTATATTTTTCATTTACGAAAATGAATACAATCTTTTGTTACCTACTCATGTAACTTACATCTATACACATCTTTCTGTATCATTAGATATTTCATGTTATATTTTATTGTTACAAAATATTCTGTTTTCTAAATGGACCATCATTGAAGTAGTAATCCTCTGTGGTGGGAGAGTTAGATTGTTTCCAGTGGTTTTGTTGATGTAAATACTGTTCAGATTAACATCTTCATCGTCTTTATTCACAAGCATGATTACCTCCTTACGACATATTCTTCCAGTGGAATTGTGACAGAGAATATGCAAACAGCAGGCTTTTTGACACCTGCTGTCAAATTGCCCTTCAGGCAGGTGCCCTCTGCACCTCCAGCCTCAGCCTCAGCCTGCTTGGTTCTTCCTGCTGTCACCCCTCACCAATGCTACCTATTATCATTTTGTTTAGGTTTGCTGTTTGATGGGTGGAAATGCCATGCCATTGTTTTAAATTGCTTTGCTTGGAATGGTAATGCGTTTGAAATTTTCCCCAGATGTTGATGGGCCACTTGATCTTTTGTCCCGATTACCTAGACGCCTGAATCATGGCTGGGCTCTGAGAAGTGGCCCTATAGCAACTGCTAGGCTTTCCCTCTCCTTGGAGAGGAATTAGAGAGAAAATAATGCCTCTTCAAGTGTGTTTTTAGAAGAGTTTAAGATGTAAAGGGGAAAATGTACATGGCCAGAGAGATAAATTATAAATGGAGGATAATTATCCTAGTTTGTAGGAAAGGTAAAACATGAAAAGATGCATGAATGATAAAAGAACAAAACGTCTTAGGAAGCCTACTTTCCTAAGGAAGAGTGCACCTGGAAGGACCGATCTCCCTCCCACGCTCCCGGTGCCCTGACCTCCCACCCTGGTGCTGTGCTGTGACTTCACAGTGAGATTTTGTGCTAGTACCCCCACCAGGGGCTCAGCACCATTCTAGCCCAATGACACCAAAATAGCCTTCTCCTAAATATAAAGTCTGCGCTTTGGCTTTTAAAAATAACAGCAGAAAATGACCAGAGGGGCACTCTGTGACGTCCAAGATTCCCGGGGAAGCAGCCCCTGAAGCCTGTTCTTAACATAGCTCCGTACTTGTCTTGCTGAATTATTTACAGAACCTATGAGGGCAGAGGCTGAGTGGAGGCACTTCCTTTCTGAACATGCTCAGGCACTCCCTGGGCCAGGCAGGGAAGCCAGTGTCTCGAGGATGTCTGATACCTGGTGTCAGCGAGTCTGCCATTGATTTTCTTCAGAGCAAACCTCTCTGCAAATGCCACAGACTTACATTAGCCACACTACAGAGACTCGGTCCGAGCCAGGCACAGAGATGGGGGCAATGCCAGGTGTTGATTTCTTTTCTGCTCTGGGCGGTTGCTTCTTTTCACTTCCTTGTCTGAACACAGGGAGAAGCCAGGCACCCTCACATCTGAGTCCGAATGGTGACCTCTAGCATTTGAAAGTCCTAGTTATTAAAGATATGATCAGAGTCGTCCACATTAAAAAGGCGTTTGGGAGTGCGGGGATAGGGAGAAAGTTGATGAGCTTGATGTTTGGATTGATTTCTTCTCAGCAGAGGTGATTTCAGCAGACTTTCCCAGGCAAGTTAGGATACTTTAGCATTACTCTGGGTATCTGGTCAGTTTTCAGGGGTGTTAAACAGTGAGGCTTTTAAGAAAGCAAGAACCTGGGGTCATCTCCTGTGCTCCTGGGTATTGCTGAGCCTGAATTCCATTCATAGGTGTTTCAGGGGGATGGGGGAGGGTTGGCCCACAGTGGAGAAGAACCGTCTACATGGGCCTGTCCCTTTCTTCCAGCTCTGATGTTCGCCTACAATTCCACTCACTTAAAATTTGCCTTTCTCTTCTAGCTAGGTAGCTTGCCAAGGGAAACCGGGTGTGAGTCAATGGCCTTCCTCGTCTGTCTGTGGTCAGCCTCTGTTTATGTGGGACAGCATCAGCCGGAAGCCAGGCGAAAGGCCCAAGTCATGTAATAAGAAGTGTCCAGGGCTCAGAACTGGAACACACACTGAATGCAAGACTCTCCACCAACCAGCTTGGTGCTGTTAATCAGATTCTGTAACCGCCCAGAGGGATGAGCAAACACCCTTTATTCCTCAACCACCTGTTTTGTGCTGTCTACATTGTGTCTTGTGTGTTACCTCATTTAATCCTGTTAATCATGGTTTGGGTGGGAAGTATCATTTCTAATATGCATATTTAGTAACTGAGGTTTATAGACGTCTAAGGTCTTATAAGCTACGAGGTGGCCATGCTAGAATTTAAACAGCAGCTTTTATTTTAGTGAAAGTCTTGTTTTCTTTCCAAGATATTACAGCTGTCTTATTTCACAAAGTTGTTCTGAGGATCAGATAATTATAATATATATGAGGGATAAAAGAAAAAGTCTAACCAATGTTTGGTAGTGTGATTATTGCTTTTATATTCTATTTAATTTTCTGATATGAAAAAGCAGGTTCCCAAAGGCCCTGTGAGCTTTGAAGGGAAGTAACACAACTTGGTCCAGTCTCTGGGTTTATCCCAGGAATCCGGTTCCCCTCCGGCCCCCTCATGCAGGTGCATTTGTCAGCTGGGCCCTCAGACACAGCCCACTTTTCATCCCACTTCTTGGGAAAATTTCTCATAACGTTCACTAGCGCTAAGATCATTCTGAAACGTCTCCCTGCACCACTGCAGGACTAGTGCATTCTTAAACCCTGGAGCCCAACTGTTACCTGGGATCTATTTTATTGTCATTTATTCCCACAGACAATATACATAAAAATAGAGGTAATAAATGTAAGAGCATTTTAATTGCCGTCCCACTAGTCTTAAATGTCCACTGTTTCTATATATCCCCCTCCTACCCTAGAAAATTTCAGAATTGAGAAGATTAATTTATCATCTTATCCTTGTTTCCTGATCTCAAATTGGAAGATGCATGGTTTTTTTTCTTAGTAGAAAGTTGTTTAGAGTAAGGGAATTTTTCTAAGGAAAGTAGAGATAGATGGATGAATAAGTTGTGTGTGTGTGTGTGTGTGTGTGTGTGTGTGTGTGTGTGTACTATATATATTAATATTAATAGAGAGACTTCCTTTGCGGCTTCATGCAGAATGCTTAAAGATCCTAGAAATTTTGCTCTAGGAATGGAAGCAGAAGAAGCCGCAGGCTTCATGGTTGATTGCTTTTCTGATTGGTGCCATAAAAAAAATGCATTAGAGAGAGAATGTTTGATTTAAAGAGCGCCTAGATGCCGACACCACCTCTGTTTGTTTTCCTTCCTTTAGCAGAAACCTTGTAAAATTTTTATGAAGCATTAATGGATCTGAGATTTTCTCAAGCAAATTTTATGAGGTGAGCTTAATCCCACACATCCGACCCAATTTAGCAGTCTTTAGAGACATAGAACATAAAAGACACTCAGAAAGTATCCTGGGTGCCTCAGTACTAGGGGAAGTGACGGGGCAGGGGCAGGGAATTTCCTCCCCCTTGATGCTTTGATAGACTCTCAGGGGTTGTGGGAGAATGAGGTGAAGAGCTACCCCGGCCACAGAGAAGACCACGCAGATAAGCAAACACTGAAGATAGTAAATCTTAATTCATAGTTTAGCACTGACTTCAAGAACTTCCCCTATATAACAGTAGTCTTTGATGAGAAAATCAGGTTTAGGGAAAACAAAAAATTGTTTGTATTAACAGTTCCTGTGTTGTCAACCTGGAATCACTGTCTTTCATCTAAAAAAGAGACATGAACACCCTCCTTTTCCCACCCCAATTTGTTTTCTGTATTTGAAACCAAAGGGCCTTGAAGAAGATAAATTAAATTTTTGTGTATGTTGATGAGTGAAGTTACATTTTGTAATGTAAAGTTTGGCATCCCACAAACCAAGCAACTAGACGAGCCCCAGCGCACCAGTCGGCATTGAGAGGTTCCCATCACTTCCCTGTTTTTGCTGATTCTGTACTACTATCCAGAGTTCTTGCCCTGTAATGTGGGAATTCCATTAGCTTTATGGTGTTGAAATGAGGGAAGAGAAGTTTTATTGCAAGAGAAAAAGGAGACTTCACCTACTAAGAAATCACTGTGGCCTATTCAAGAATGGTCAAGGGTTTAGGATTTTACTCTACTTTCAGGCAAACAAGTCCACATGCCACTGTTTCAGGGGTACTGGCAGAAGAAACGAGACTCCAAGGCCAGAGACAAAAGACTTTGTTACTCATGGTACAGCAGCCAGCATGGGCTCCATGTTCACGTCAGTGCTTTTTGTCCCCTACGTCTCAAGAGGGTGATGTGTATGACCCAAGTGGATGTTCTGTACTCAGGTGGTTTGTACCACCACTAAGTAACCCCACATTTAGCAAGCTCAAATCTTTTAGCATAGGCTGCCCCCAATCTTTTCCCAGAAGAGAGGTGTTCTCTTTATTTTACTGGACATAAAAATCTGCCTTGTGCAATGGAGGGAGACACTATTTCTGTCTTAAATAGTGTTCTTCACTATTTAACACTTTCTGTCTTTGTTGTTCTTCACTGTACAAACATCCTTGAAAAGATAGTCATGGCCAGCCATGGATGCCACACCTGTAATCCCAGCATTTTGTGAGGCCGAGGTGGGAGAATCACTTGTGCCCAGGGTTTAGAGACCAGCCTGGGTTACATAGGGAAATTCACTCTCTACAAAATAAAATAATTTTTTAAAATTAGCAAAGTGTAGTAGTACATGCCTGTGGTCCCCGCTACTAGGGAGGTTGAAGTGGGAGAGTTATTTGATCCCAGGAGTTCTGAGCTGCAGTGAGCTGTGGTTGCACCACTGCACTCCAGCCTGGGAACAAGAGTGTCTAAAACAAAACTTTACCTTGATTTCCTCCTGGTGAAAATTCTTATGAGTAGACCACTTCATCAGCCACTTTGACTGATCAAGGTTGGTACCAAATCCATTCAATTTGTCTCATACAGTATTTAGTTAAAGCTACTAGCAACAGGATTTTGTGTAGGAAGATGAAGCTGTTTTACAGAATTGACCTCAACTTTGTTCCCTAGGATCCCAGACCTAACCAGATGAAGAAGTGCCTTGAGCAACCAGGGTCCAGGTGAGAAAGGAAGGGGAAAGTTTTCCTTAAGTTTCTATATTAACTTTCCCACTTGTCTGAGGCATGAATGGTATAGCAGCATGTACTAGTGAGTGCACAGACCTGAGTAGGCTGTCAAAGAGGCAGTGGAGGGCAGTTCTGTTATCCATAACTATCTTGGCCAGTGCACTGAAGCTGATTTGAACTCCTTCCAGGGCAACAGTGCTATATCGTTAAATACTTGAAGTTCTCTGTGAGCAGTCCTATAGTGTAAAAGTCACAGTGTGTTCAGAAAGGGCAAGCTAATGCCTGCTTCCACACAAGAATTACAAGCTCGAGGGTGTTCATGGTGCTCCTGGATGGCAAATCTTGTTTACAGCTGTTGGGGGCCCCCAGGTAAGACCTCTGTCCATGTGGGATCACAGCTCGACAGTGCCCCCAGTGTCGTCTCCTACATGGTTGTTAGGACTTAGGGGCTTCAATTCCGTTAGAATAATTGAGTCTAATCCCTGTTTTTGAGGGACTTCCTGGCCTGTATATCCACGTCACCAGCTGGATGCCATTCATCTGGCCTGTGGAACTATGGAGCAATGACTCTAGGAAGGTGATGGGAAAGCCAATGGATGATGTTGACAAACATTTTGTGATGATATTCCAGGAGCTGGCCCCGTCCCCTAATGTTTCTGATAAACTTCTCAGTTAGGTTAAGGATAATGATGATCGAATTTTGTCGAGAGCTATCAGGAGGGGATGCTGGAGCCAGGAGTCAGTTAAATAAAGGTATTTGCAACAGATTGGGAGAACTGTAGCAGGTCATTTTTCTCAAGAGGAAAATTCCAAAATTCACTTGTTCAAACCCTAACCCTCAATGGGATAGTTTTTGGAGATGGGGCCTTTGGAGGGTGTTTGGATCATGAGGTTGGAGCCCTCATAATGGGATTAGTGCCTTTATAAGAAGAGACACAAGAGAGCTCCTTCTCTGCTGTACTCCTGTGAGAACACAAGAAGGCAGCCATCAGGAAACCAGGAGGTGGGCCCTTGCCAGACTCCGTTCCTGGAGTGGTTCTAAATGACAAAAGATCCATCCTGTTCCCTTCCAGGATCTACAGTGTTCCTCTCCCAGTGCCTGAGGTTTTGGTCCCTACTCTGCAAAATTGGTCTGTTACATCCAGTAGCTCTAACTTCACCTTTTCCAATCATTTCCTGCTGATACCTAGATCTTTCATCCTGAATATTCAGGTTCAGGAGGGTCAAGATTGCTTTTTGAAAGCAGGGTGCGGTGGTTCACACCTGTAATCCCAGCACTTTGGGAGACCGAGGCAGGCGGATCATGAGGTCAGGACATTGAGACCATCCTGGCCATGGTGAAGCCCTGTCTCTACTAAAACACAAAAAATTAGCCGGGTGTGGTGGCCCGTGCCTGTAGTCCCAGCTACTGAGGAGGCTGAGGCAGGGGAATTGCCTGAATCCAGGAGACAGAGGTTGCAGTGAGCTGAGATCGTGCCACTGCACTACAGCCTGGCAAAAGAGCATGACTCTGTCTCAAAAAAAAAAAAAGATTGCTTTTTGAAATTCACAGAGTTGCATGATGGCTCCTACTTTGGCCTGTTTGGGCACCGTGGGGGGATTTAGACAACAGTGCCCTCAATCTAGTGGTCATCATCTTTTTGAACCAGGACCATGTCAGTTCAAAGAGAATTTAGGCACCCTAGCCAGAATTAAGCACGCGTCCTCTGGATCCTTTTGTGGCCAGGTTGTCACTCAAAGGGTGGGCCAACCATGCTGGCGTGGGGTTGCTGTTAAGGGAAGGAAATTACTCATGTTCCCAGGAATGGTCAAGCAGAAATCCTGAATTTGAAGAAGGCTTCATTGTTCCATTTACTTTCTCCTGTTGATTATGCAGGAAGTGGCAGGAAAGAGATGATCCCTTTATTGGATAAGCCACTTTCAGGGACCAAAGCACCCATTAAGGTGTGTGGAATAGGAGAACACAAGGGAAATAGAGCCAGAAATCTTTCTGATTCAGTTTTTCAGAGGCTGTTCCAAAGCTCAGTGGGGGAGAATTAAAGCCCATCAAATAACCTTGACTATCATCAAGGCCATTATTTAATCATTTTTGTAGTGAAAGGTGCAGCATTGCTAGACTGCAGGTGCTCTGGAATGCCTAGCACATGACACAGGTTGGTCTCAAAGGCCACACCAGTGTGGGTAGGAGAATCAGATTACACTGAAGCAGCAGCACTGTATCTTGCAACAGTGGCCAGCAGTGAGGCAGCATCAATTACACTGAGAGGGGGTCAAAAGTCAGACTGAGTGAGTGAGTCTTCCAGAAGTGGGCAGGGGTAATTCCCCATGCCATGCAGCCTTTCCCACTGAGGCAGAGATCGACTTTTTTCAGGAATCACCAAGTCTGAAATGCAGTGGTAGTCTTTGCATTCGAAACATGGAGTATTTTACTGTGTGGCCAGTCTAGGAGGGTGGACATGTTGCTACACCTAGGATGATGATGGTTCCCTGCACCAATGGTGTCCATTTATTAGCAAGGCTCCATCAGCAACCCGGTTTCGCTTGGTCTCATGAGGGAATGGGCCTTTGTTGTACTCATCTCTGTGAGTGGCCCACGTAGTTTGTAGGTGCCTGAACCCGTCAGATTCCCTTCATTCTGAGCCCCTTCCCTCCTCAAGGCTCCTTAGCATACCTTCCTGGGTGCATATGTCCTGCAGTACCTCTTGAATGAGCACTAAGAAATACAAGCCCCTCTCCTAATCATCTTTCTCTTTAAAGCAGTTGAGGTCAGAGTAGAGTAGGTAGGAAGGATCAAGGAGTATGAAGGTTGAGAGCAGTTTCCTGCCAATAAGCAAGGCACAGTCAACCAACATGTTTCTAATCGTTATGGACTGCACATTTGTGTCCTTCCAAAACTCACATGTTTAAACCCTAATCCCAGTGGGATGGTTTTTGGAGATGGAGCTTTTGGAGGGTGATTGGATCATGAGGTCGGAGCCCTCATAATGGGATTAGTGCCTTTATAAGAAGAGACGTGGCCGAGCACAGTGGCTCATGCCTGTAATCCCAGCACTTTGGGAGACCGAGGTGGGTGGATCACGAGGTCAAGAGATCGAGACCATCCTGGTCAACATGGTGAAACCGCGTCTCTACTAAAAATACAAAAATTAGCTGGGCATGGTGGCATGTGCCTGTAATCCCAGCTACTCGGGAGGCTGAGGCAGGAGAATTGCTTGAACCCAGGAGGCGGAGGTTGCAGTGAGCCGAGATCACGCCATTGCACTCCAGCCTGGGTAACAAGAACAAAACTCTGTCTCAAAAAAAAAAAAAAAAAGAAGAGACACAAGAGAGCTCCCTCTCTGCTGTCTTCCCTGTGAGAACACAAGAAGGCAGCCATCAGGAAACCAGGATATGGGCCCTTACCAGACTCCAGATCTGCCAGCACCTGGATCTTAGACTTCCTAGCCTCTAGAAACATGAGAAACAAATGTTTGAACCACTCTGTCTATGGTAATTTGTTACAGATGACTAACTGGCCAGACACTAATGTTTTCAATCCATACATAGCTCCATATCCTCATTGCTCATGCCATTTACCCTGGCTGTGGACCCTTGGGCTCAGCAGTGGCAGCCTTCTTGTCAGCTGGGGCTCAGGTGGCCACCTCGTTTTCATAAAAACATCCCTCCCTTTCCCCACCCCAAGTAGTGTAACCAGTGACCACACTATCTTTCAGTAACTCGTTTTATTCCTATTTCTCACTGCAACCTTCAAACATTCATTAGTAGGTAGCATAGTGAAGACCCTTACTCCCACCCACCAGTGTGAAATAGCATTTGCTACAGGATCTCAAGGAATCATTTCATATCCCTAACACAGCCTGTGAAGCCTAGTTCCTTACTTTTTGAGAAAGATACACCTGTCAGTATCCCATTCTCATCACTGAAACCTGTCAGGAATTGTGGCAGATCTGAGATTTTACCCCACAAAAGACACGAGACTCCTGGCCCTAGACAAAAGACTTTATTACTCTGGCACAGCCAGTGGCATGAGCTTCAAGTTTACACCAGCTCGCCATGCTCCCCAAGCACCCCAAATCCACAGGTTTGACCCCGAACAGCCCAGGTGGAGTCTAGACAGTTGGGTTAGGTTTACCTTACAGCTGGATAACTTTGAGTTTGGGGAACCTGAATCTTTTATAATAGACTGCAAGGTTTACCTGCTCAACTTTTGCCTGGGAGGGAAACATTACTTTTATTATGCTGGGTGCTAAAGAAAACATGTCCTCTGCTCAGGAGGGAGATTCTATCTCTGTCTTTCAGGTTGTTCAGTCTACAAATATCCATGAAAAGATAGGTCATCTTTTGCAATAAGTGCAGGAATGCAAGACACATGAGGAGAATATCTCCTGTGACCTTGGTAAAAGGATTCTAGCCAGAGGCACTGAGCAGATTATTGTTGAGCTCTCCTCCTATCTTCAGAGCATCCCTTGATTCAGCAATTATGTAGGAGAACATGCCAGGCTCTGGAATAGGCACAGGGTAATGAATAAATAACACAGTAATGGTTTCTGCCCTGACAGAGCTTATACAGGCAAAATAATCATGATGACAGCTATAGTTATATAGTGCTCACTATGTACTAGGCCTTTTCTAAGTAATTTATTTGTGCCTCCTTATTTAATCATCAGCACGACACTTTGAGGTAGATACTATGGCTATCATTCTCATATTTACAGATCAGAAAACAGAGAGAGAGAGAGATAGAATCAGAACTCAAGCCCAGGTAGTTTCTGAATTTATGCTTCTGACCTGTCTGAGTATAACTAAGTACACTAGTTATATTCAGGGTAACTCCGTCTTACATGGCTTCTAGTGGAATTACCACACAGGATTGTAAATTCGATGATTTTATAATAAAAGAAGAACTGGGGACATCTAGGAGGAGTTTCTAAGCCAGACCAAAGGGCTACCCAGAAGAAGAGATATCTAAGAACAGTCTAGAAGGGTGAGTGAGTATTAACCAAGGGAGCTGGAGAAGAGAGCTCTCAGCAGGGAGACCATGTGTGCACAGGTCCAGGGGCCAGGTGGGGGCCTCCTGAGATGACAGTAACATCTACTTAGATGGTCCATTTGTTGTAAGGCACACATTTCTTTGGAATGAGTCAGCTGTTGAAATTTCTCCCAGACTTCTAATTCACAGCTCTTTGTTTTCCATGTATTTTTAACTAATACACTCCACACTTTCACTGTTGAGTTATCACAGGAGCCTCTAAAATGTCAGCAAAATAAGCCAGGGCATAGCGAAAGTGACAAGTGAAACCCATCATTAATTGAATTTATTTTGATTTTTGTAGAACTCAGGTGTCTAATTACTAAGCAAGTAGAGAAATTAAGGCAAGATACACAGGGGGTTATGGGACACAAGAAAAACAATAAAGACTCAAAACTTCAAAGACTTTTTGGATATGAATAGTTTCTTTGATGGTCTCTCTTCGTTATGGGATCATGTTAGGTATTGTTGTCCTCGTGATCAAAGGCAAGATCTGGCCATCATTGCCAGTCTCTCGGCAGCTTGGGTGAGGCTCCCTGGGTCGTGAGTGAAGACTGGCTATCCTGGTCATCCCCACACTAACCTTCCACGTGCTCATTCCACATTTTCATGCAGTATCACCCGCTTGAGAGTGCCTGTGATCTGACAGCTCTGAATAATTGATGCCCCTCATACTAAAGGGGAGTTTAGGTTTTGTGGTTCAGCAGGATGCTTTACTCTCATTGACCTCAACCTTCAGAGGCACTCGGGCATTACCAGGAGATCAATAAAACTTCCCCTGGCCGTTTTGTGAGGACAGGAGCCTGACAGAGAGTGATGATCGAGAGGAGAGGATGGGAGGATTGCGCTGGAACCTGGGGAAGAAGAGGGAGGATGTGTGGGGCACAGTAGGGGAAAGGGGTGGGAGTGGAATAGGGGAGGCTTGCAGACTGAGGAAGACAGGAGCTCTGAGAAGGATGAAGTGCATGACAAAGCAATGGAGAACCAGAGGTTGAATAGAGGGGACAGAGTATCAGGAGGATCATACCCAGAAGCCAAGAGGATGAATGAGGGACTCACAGGCAGGAAAGGAGCTCCCATCTGCAACCCTCCTGAACTGCAGTCTGCGGTTGCAAAGTCGTACGCTGGAGGGAGGTCACCAGGAACTCAACGTCTCCTGGGAAGCAGATAAGGAAATAACATATAGTGCGAGGCAGAATAAAATAAGGGTTATAAGAAAGGAATGCAGTCACTGCTGAGCATTGGAGGCACATAAAAGGGACTTTAATGCTTGAATGCCAACTACATGCTAAAAGGGCATCAGCACATTGTTTATTTTAATCATGTATTATTAGTTGCATTATTACATGTTGTATCATATATAATTATTAAGTAGTATTTAGAATAATTGTCAAATGACTTTCTCAGGTAGGAATTATTATCCTCATGCTAAAGATGAAGAATAGAAGCTTAATGAGCTTGAGTGCCTTATTTCCTCCAAATTAATTTTTACTTGAAACGTTTTCTTTTTACACAACAAAAAACTGTCCCATTGACAAGTGTGTAGAACATATCTTGAGAATCAGTGATGGAGAGAATTCTGTGATGCTGTAATATCCTAATTTACTACCCCATTCTTCTACTGTTTGATAAGGATGTTCAAACCCAAGATTCTTTTTTTTTTATTGTACATTAAGTTCTGGGGTACATGTGCAGATCTTGCAGGATTGTTGCATAGATACACACATGCTATGGTGGTTTGCTGTCTCCATCCCCCAGTCAACTACATCAGGTATTTTCCAATGTTATCCCTCCCCAACCTCCCCCGCCGCTGTCCCTCCCCTAGCCCCCCACCCCCCAACAGACCCCAGTGTGTGACCTCCCTTCCCTGTGCCCATGTGTTCTCATTGTTCAACACTCGCTTATGAATGAGAACGAGCGGTGTTTGCTTTTGTGTTCTTATGTCAGTTTGCTGAGAATGATGGTTTCCAGATTCATCCATGTCCCTACAAAGGACATGAACTGGTTGAGTGCTTTGAGTAAGCTCGCTGATCAGTGTGGAGCTGGAAGATGCCTATGACTCTGAAGCCTCTGCTCTTGTCACTGTCTCCAGCTGCCACCCAGAAAGGCAAACATTGGAGTGATTGATTCTTACAGAGGCATTGGAGGAAACTTTAGTGGACTATCAGCTAATTGAAGGTGAAGACTGTGTCTGAGTTTTCAAATCTGCCATGGCTACCATAGTAAATACTGCATAAAAATGCTAAACAGTGTGTGGAAAGAAGGAAGAGATGGAGCTTGGGTATGTAGGGAGGGAGCAAAGGAGGGAGGGAGGAAAGAGGGAAGGAAAGGAGGGATGAAGGGAGAAAGGGAGAAAGGAAACATGAGGCAAGGGAGCAATGGTTTTTTAGCTGAATCCAGAAAAACAAATTGCATTTTTCTGGGGTTGATGGTAGGATAACAAACACTTGAGGCTGAGTTAATGACATAATCAATGTAGAGTTTGCATTTGTGTGATAAAGAATCACAAAAGTTCACTCTAGCCAGATTTTAGATGGAAGAAAATAGTGGGAGATGAGCTTGCTGAAACAGAATGTATCCTGATTCATTCATTCAGTCATTCAATAAATATTTACTGAGGCAGAATCAACTAAGAATTGCGGTAAAGGCACCGCTATGAAGAGGCACTGCTAAAAGTGCCTAGGATATGTCAGTGAACAAAACCGACAAATAGAATTGCCCTCACAGAGCTTACATTCTGGTGAAGAGAGACAGACAATGAACATAATACAATGGATGAGGCATGCAATATGCAAAAGGTAACACATGCTGTTGGGTAGCAGAAAAAAGCAGAGTAGTTGAACAAGAGTTACAGGGACAAGTCCTAATAGTATATTTAGGGCAAACCATTAGGAAGGCGATATTTAGCAACATCTTGAAAGAGGTGAAGGAATGATTGACACGTTTTCCTAGGAAGTAAATGCCACGCAGAAGAGACAGGCTGTATAAAAACCTGAAGACAGAAGTGGACCTGGAGTATCCATGGGCAGGTGTAGCTGGGATGCAGAGTGTGGTGTCAGGTGGGTAGTCGGAGAGGTAACAGCAGTCTTGATCAGGTCAAGTCTCAGGGACCCTCTTACCATGAGAGAAACAGGAGTCAGTGGATGGCTTTGATCAGGGTAAGGATAGAATGAGATGTGTTCTAAAATGTGACGCTGGCCTCTGTGTGGGCCAGGCATGGTGGCAGGCAGTCACATAGGAAGCTGCTGCCTCGTCACCCACAGGTGGTGACTTGCTGATGGTTATGTGTGCGATGTGAGAGAAATAGAGGAGTCAAGAGCAACTCCACGGCTTCTGGCCCAAGTTGCTACTATCTGAGATGGGTTCTGCTGTGGGCAAAGCAAGTTTGCTAAAAAGGATCAGGAGTTATGTTGTTCACATTAAGATGAGATGACTATTAGACACAAAAGTGGACATGTCAAGTAGGCAGGTGAATATTAAAGAGGCTAGCACCGAAGAGCGATGTCTGGTAGGACATTTATACTGGCATGGGGTCATCAGCACACACATGGTATTTAAGAATGTGAGACAGAAGAGATCACTAGATGGAGAAGAGAAGAGGTCCAGACTTTATGAGTGGTCTCATATGCCATACCCACAGTTTGAAACTTTAATTTATGATCAGCAGGGGCAACTGATAAATACTTTTTGAGGATAGGTGTATCACAGTCTCAACTGGACTTGTTTTGTTGATGCTTTTTGTTAGCCTGTTGTATGCAGATACCACACTGTGGTCACATGTAGGATGGCTCTGGGAAGGCCAAACAGGAGACTGGTGCAACTAGCCACGTGAAGGCAGAGTGAGGACCAAGCCAGGACAATTATAATGGGCCAGGGAGGAGCAAGATATAGGCGGAGATAAAGGGAAGAAGGGAAAAGACAGCACAAACAACTTCCCTTTCATTCAGTCCAAAACAGCAATCACCAGATCAATAGAGAAGAAAACATAATTTAAGCCTGAAAAGAAGGTTTTTGTGTTTTCTCTCTCTCTCTCTCTTGCTGCTTGAGGCATGGCTATGGTTGATAATGCTTTGCTTCCTGGGGGCTTAGCTGACAGCAGTAGGGAAGGGAATAGAGACAGGGTTTTCAGTATTTTAGAAATCTAGTTTCTATCTGAACTGTGCAGGGCGAGGTGCCCCCTCTTCTCATTAACTGGTCAGCATGCTCAGAATCTGGGAAGAAAGTTTTGAGACAAACAGATCTGAGTGACTTCTGATAGAAAGATGGAAATGTGTCTCCTCCCAAAAGTCCCTTGACCTTTTAAATAATTGCCATTTTACCAGCCATATATAGGAATCGGCTAGAAATAACATATATAAAATACCAAGCCATGTGCCTACCACGTGCTAGCTAGTGTTTTTTACTAACAGGAATGAGTACAATTTAAAATCACTTTTATAGTTATCACAATGCACTCTCACAATGATCTTGTAAAGTGAATACAGATCTCCTGCCCTACACATTTTGCTGGGAAATAAAAAACAAAAAACGGAGATGTTAGCAGGCTAAGTGACTTGCTCATATCAGAGAGAAACAGAACCAAGAATCAAACCAGTTTGTGAGCTGAGGTCTGCCTCTCCACGGTCTTTGCTGTCTGAAGACAGAGGGACCATGCCACTGACCACGCTGGACCCTGTTGTCTACTGCATCCTCAGGCACATCACTTGCCATTGTTCATGATCCTCTCAACTTGACCTCCTCCCCAGCAACTGTTTCTTGAACATATTAAGGTTAAAGAATGGCAGGTGGCCGCCCCCCTTCACATCGTACCCAGCAGAAGTAGGCTCAAGGGCTCACATCCGGGTGCACAAAGGACTGCCCATTTCTGTCTCTTACCCAGGAATTACCCATCTTGCCTGATCAGGGTTTCTGTCTTCCTGACTCCATGTGCTTTGCTTCTGAGTCTTGCTGGCCTGCCCCCATGTGCTGTAGTAAAAGTGTAGGAGGGTTTCCAGCTGTGGGGTTATTGCTGGGATATTTTATGTCTAACAGGCATGGGGGTGATAATTCATTTTTCACTTTTATAAATCACACTTATCCTCCCCCGAAATGCATTTCGTATAGAGCTTTTAGGTGACCAAATACAAACAGCCTTCCACCCCCCTTGATTCTCCTGATGCTTATTTCAACTGTTTTCCCACTGGCTTTTTCTCTTTCTGCACTTTGGGCCAACTGAAGGCCAGTGGTGTTTAAGAACTACCTGATGGATTCATTTGTCAGCAGGCAAGGGGACGCTACCTCTATAACTGAAACTTCTGTAATCAAACACAGTTAATTACAGGGCAAATACAAGACAGCAGCCGGGCTTTTAAAAATCAATTAGTGTGCAATTCAAGATTAAAAACAGAAGAGGGCTAATTCTATTTTTTATTTGGGTGGTAGGCAACTTAAGGAATAATAATACAAAGACTGAAGCCATTGCAGGAATAATCAGAAGTATAGGAAGTTTACCCAGGTGTCTTTATGAGCCCTTTTTCCTCCTCAAGGCTCCTTAGCATACTTTCCTGGGTGTATATGCCTTCAGTACCCTTTGAGTGAGTGCCAAGAAACCCCAGCCACTGTGAATGACAGGTAGGGGCTTCATGAGAGCTAGAGGTGATTGAAGATAGGTCACATTCTCCCAAAACCACTGATGGTGTTTTATCTTCCTACACGAGAATCTACTCCATTCTTTTAGCCGTACTCTATGAGTCATATGTACTTGTTCATGTTTTTCTGCAGTTACTCAAAACTGTGTCTTCTTGACACATGCTCTTTTTCCATCAGCTCCAGAGAGCAGGCTCCTTTAATCTGTTGGCTTTGGAGACTGAGCAAGGGGAGGCAAGGTGAGCCCTCCATGCCTCTCACTATGGATTAGCCGCATAATAGATGTCAGGGTTTCATGGTTTGGGGTTTTGTGGCATATGATGTGAATAGAAGCACTTTAGACTCTGGGCAGATCTATCTCTTTGAAGTTCTCTTATTATGTCTAATTTTGAGTACTGCACAGAATAGCTATAAATTTTGACAATGATAATCTGCTCTCTAACCCCAGGCAACCTACTCCCCCTTTCCCTTTTCAGGGTTTTCATTTTAGTATGAGGAAAGAATGAGGATAATTTATTTTTATTTTTATTTTTTGAGACAGGGTCTTGCTGTATCACCCAGGCTGGAGTGCAGTGGCACAATCATGGCTCACTCAGCCTTGATCTCCAGACTCAAAAGATCCTCCCACCTCAGGGTCCAGAGTAGCAGGGACCACAGGTGCACAGCACCAGGTCTGGATATTTTTTTTAATTTTGTGGACATGATGTCTCGCTATGTTACCATGGTTGTCTGGAACTACTGGGCTCAAGTAATTCTCCCACCTTGGCCTCCCAGTGTGGATTTGAGCCCCTGCACCCAGCCAATAATTCTTATATAAAGGCAATGAAAGCAGTGCAAGTAGAAACTTCACCTGCACCCTGTCACAACCAAATCGTAATTGTCCTCATGTATCCAGGTCAAGAATAAAGGTGTAAAAGCCAATTTCTCTATGCTGACTTGAACTCAGCTTGTGCCAGTCTTGGGATTTGATGATGTGTTTTCTGTTTGGCTTCTCTGTTCTACCTGCTAGTGGGCTTGGGCACCTCTTACCACTCTGCACCAAGTAAACTGGAACTCCACATCGACCTTCCGATTTGGTTAGTCTGAGCTGTCATTCATCTGTCAGGCCTGGTGTCACTAATCCTCTTCTGGAAACACCTGATTCCTAGCTGAATGTTTACCTCTGCTCCTCATTCATTCCTAGGACCTGCAGACAGAGGCAGCAGGTATATTTAAACTGTAGTCCTAACCTCTGGGATTCAACAACACTTCCACCTTGCTGCTTTTCTGACCATTTTTACCAGGTACGATGTACATTCCAATCTTATACCTGGGCTCTTCCCTCATTCTTTATTCCTTATCCCACTCATTATTCTTCATTTTTTTTTTTTTTTTTTTTTTACCACAGATGCCGTGAAGTTGACAAGTTGACAGTTGAGTTAATCACATTCCTCAGTTCATAGCACATCATCATCCCTGACAAGGGGATCATTGATCCCCAAAAGTGGTACTTATTTTTCCCCTCATCTGATTGTATGCCTTGTCCCTTTCCCCTACAGCTTCCCATACACAAGCATTTCATAAATTTCATCAAGTGTGTATGTGTCTTTTTAAAATGTGACGGTGCATTGTATGCATATGTCACTGATTTATCCATTTATTTGATTTATCAGGGCTGTCTTTCCAATTCCCCTCTAACCCAAACAAGCCTATGACAAACAACCTTTGACAAACTGATGAGAAATTTTCCTAGTTTCATAGTCAGTGGTGATGTGACTGGTCATGGGACTCCACAGGCTTCATTGTGTAAGTAGCTGCCATATTGCTTTTCAATGTGGCTTTCAAGCATACACTTGCCAGTAGAGTGCAAGTCTGCCCGTCTGCATGCATCTCTAACAAATCTTAGTTTTATCTAATTCCTGATTCCTATTTTTAAAACCAGGTTCATGCGTATAAAATGACACCTCACTGTTATTTTCATTTGCATTTCTCTGGTTACTGGTGGGTGTGACCTCTTCATTAATTTGTATGTCTTCTGGGCTTTTTCTTCTGTGTATTACTGATTCGTTGGCCTATTTTTTTTTAATCAAACCACCGATCTTTTTCTTATTGATTTTCAGGAAACAATGCTTTGTAGATTCAAGATGATAATTACTTATCAGTTGTAGATATTGGAGATATGTATCATTTTGCTTTGTCATCTGTTACCATTTGTCAGTGGTGGTCTTCATTGAACAGCACTGTATGGTGATTAAGAGCATATACACTGGAAACCAGCTGCCTGGGTCCAAATCTTAACTCTGCCACCAAGCTATGTGACCTGAGTGATGGTCTTAGTTTTCTATCTGTAAAATTGATATATTAAAATTTCCATCTCAGCTTGAGCAACATTCTGAGACCCCATCTCTACAAAAGAAAAAAAAAAAAAAATTAGCCAGCTGTGGTGGCACATACCTGTAGTCCTAGCTACGTGAGAGGCTGAGGTAAGAGTATCACTTGAGTCTAGGAGTTTGTGGTCGCAGTGAGCTGTGATTGCACCACTGCACTTCAGCCTGGCAACAGGGCGAGACTGACTCAAATACAAACACACATACATACATAAAAATAAAGTTACGTTCTTCACAGGGATTTGCTAAAATGAAATGAGTTAAAATTTGTAAATAACTTACAATAGTGTCTGGCCAAACACATACATACACACACATGTATATGTATAAATCATATATGTATTTTCAAACAAAACAAATAATAATTTCTTTTTAGCTTTATAATGTTACCTTTTCCATTTAGGTAATTAAGATGATGTCTATCTTACATAATAAAAATAATATTAATGTAATAAAAGATAGGGCTATAGCTTTGTTTCCTCTCACATTACAAATCAATTTTCCAGTCAACTGCTAAACTGTGTATCATTCCCATTGCTTTGAGGGGCTACTGTTTTCCTCTTTTGGGTTCCTGTATATACATGCTTCTTTTTCTGTGTTTCTCCACATCACTTTTCTGTCCATCTGTGCTGATGGACCCCCACATAATGTGACTCTCTTGGTTTCTATAAGGCTCTCGGAAACTACCCTGGAACAGAGGCAGTGTCAGGGCAGTTAATAAACATGTTTTTAAAGAGAAAAAAGAATACTACTTGCAATCTCATGTATAATTTTTTTTATTGCATTTTAGGTTTTGGGGTACATGTGAAGAACATGCAAAATCGTTGCATAGGTGCACACATGGCAGTGTGATTTGCTGCCTTCCTTCCCATCTCCTGTATCTGGCATTTCTCCCCATGCTATCTCTCCCCAACTCTCCACCCCCGACTGTCCCTCCCCTATTTCCCCCTGACAGACCCCAGTGTGTGATGCTCCCCTCCCTGTATCCATGTGTTCTCATTGTTCAACACCCACCTATGAGTGAGAACATGCGGTGTTTGATTTTCTGTTCTTGTGTCAGTTTGCTGAGAATTATGGTTTCCAGGTTCATCCATGTCCCTACAAAGGACACGAACTCATCGTTTTTGATGGCTGCATAATATTCCATGGTGTATATGTGCCACATTTTCCCTGTCCAGTCTATCATAGATGGGCATTTGGGTTGGTTCCAGGTCTTTACTATTGTAAACTGTGCTGCAATGAACATTCGTGTGCATGTGTCCTTATAGTAGAACGATTTATAATCATTTGGATATATACCCAGTAATGGGATTGCTGAGTCAAATGGAATTTCTATTTCTAGGTCCTTGAGGAATCGCCACACTGTCTTCCACAATGGTTGAACTAATTTACACTCCCACCAACAGTGTAAAAGTGTTCCTATTTCTCCACATCCTCTCCAGCATCTGTTGTCTCTAGATTTTTTAATGAACGCCATTCTAACTGGTGTGAGGTGGTATCTCAATGTAGTTTTGATTTGCATTTCTCTAATGACCAGTGATGATGAGCACTTTTTCATATGTTTGTTGACCTCATATGTGTCTTCTTTTGTAAAGTGTCTGTTCATATCCTTCGTCCACTTTTGAATGGGCTTATTTGTTTTTTTCTTGTAATTCTGTTTTAGTTCTTTGTAGAGTCTGGATACCAGCCTTTTGTCAGATGGGTAAACTGCAAAAAATTTTTTTTCCATTCTGTTGGTTGCCGATTCACTCTAATGACTGTTTCTTTTGCTGTGCAGAAACTGTGGAATTTCATTAGGTCTCATTTGTCTATTTTGGCTTTTGCTGCCAATGCTTTTGGTGTTTTGATCATGAAGTCCTTGCCTACACCTATGTCCAGAATGGTTTTGCCTAGGTTTTCTTCTAGAGTTTTTAAGGTGTTAGGTCTTATGTTTAACTGTTTAATCCATCTGGAGTTAATTTTAGTGTAAGGTGTCAGGTAGGGGTCCAGTTTCTGCTTTCTGCACATGGCTAGCCAGTTTTCCCAACACCATTTATTAAACAGGGAATCATTTCCCCATTGCTTGTGTTTGTCAGGTTTGTCAAAGATCAGATGGTTGTAGATGTATAGTGTTGCCTCCGAGGCCTCTGCTCTGTTTCATTGGTCTATATCTCTGTTTTTGTACCACTACCACACTGTTTTGATTACTGTAGCCTTGTAGTATAGTTTGAAGTCTGGTAGTGTGATGCCTCCCGCTTTGTTCTTTGTGCTTAGAATTAACTTGGCTATGCAGGCTCTCTTTTGGTTCCATATGAAGTTTAAGGTGGTTTTTTCCAGTTCTG
>PVKP010029092.1:0-29382 GCA_004027715.1 Plecturocebus donacophilus
AAGATGATGGCATACCCTTGGCAGGGATCTAATACAATTGCTCTTGGTTTTGAAACACGGGCTATCACAGTGCGGTTAGACCCATCTTCAGCCATGGAATTAATCGTCTGGTTGAGGTAGTCACTGTAATAAATTCTTCTAGTAATCCAGTCAAAGGCAATGCCATCAGCAGTCCCTATACCTGGACACATACCGGCAGACACACACACAAGCACACACAAAGGCATTAGAGTTTCAATATGCATTAGAAACACTCAGTCATCCATGTGTGTTGACCCCATTGTGTCTACTTCCAGGACAAGCAGTGCCTGGAGTGCACTTACCTGAAGCAATGACAGTTGGAGTATGGATTCCTGAAGATGGGCTGACATAGGAAATCTGGCCACGTCCAGAGACTAAATTTTGTGTGAAGTAGATTCTATCACTTACACTGTCGTAGTCTAGAGACATGACAGTTCTTTCCACATTTATTGTTTGGAAAGGTGGGCTGTGGTTTTCAGGGTCCAAATGTAAGCTTCTCAAGGAATCAGACAAGGCAAAGATGAGAAAATTTTCTGTTGAAATGGCACAACTCTTGCCATCGCTTTGCAGGGTCCCAAAGGCACAGTCACATTTTGGAGTGTTCAATCCAGGTAGAGCAAAGCAGAGGTGAGAGCACCCACCATTATTTTCCAAGCAAGGGTTGTTGTTGACCTCTGCTGGTGACCGGGGCTGGACTTCCTTGTCAAAGATGGTCACATCTCTTAGCCAGTTGATATTGTCCCTTATCACTGTGGGTGGGTCTATGTTCTCTGGTTCCTTGCTAGCTTGGAAGACTTTTTTCAAATTCCTATCTACCCATATGATAGAATTTCTAAAAACAGTGATGCCATAAGGAGTTGGGTAACGACTGCCATAACGAATCACTTCAGAGTTCCCTCCATTGATATGAATCCTTGCAATTATATCTAAA
This sequence comes from Plecturocebus donacophilus, assembly GCA_004027715.1. Lineage (NCBI taxonomy): Eukaryota > Metazoa > Chordata > Mammalia > Primates > Pitheciidae > Plecturocebus > Plecturocebus donacophilus. The sequence goes on from PVKP010029092.1 coordinate 953, forward strand.
GAATCATCAACCCAATAAACATAGCCATCGCTGCGGTCCACTGCTAAGCCCCGTGGTGTGACAATGCCCTCTGACATAAGCACAGTTCGATTGGTACAGTCAAGGAAAGAACGCTCAATCTTTGGTCTCTGCCCATAGTCAGCCCAGAAGAGGTATCTGTTCTTGGGATCTACAACGATATGCCTAGGCATGTCCACTGTGGCTTTAAGAAGAACACGGCGGTAGGTAGTATTGATCCGCAGAACTTCTATCAGTGTTTCAGACACAAAGGCATTGGTGAAATAAAGATTTCCTACAGGAAAATGAAAGCAAATGCTGAGCAATGGAGAAGCAAAAAGAAAAACGGGGAGAACTTTACATATTCAGAACAAAATATATAAGGTTAAGGTTTGGGTCACTATATGTTGTCTTTTCCAAGACAATAAATAAATGTCTAGGCTTAGAAAAATAAATACTTACTCCTAGGAATTATAGAGATTGAGTCTGCAGATTTAGAGAGAATGTGCCTATCTTCAGCTCCTAAAGTAGATTAGAATTCATAGCAACTTCATAACCCACTTTCTACTGAAAGGTATATTTTCCAGAATGTCCTTCCTTTTCTACCTGAAGCACTAAATGCTTAATATCTACTTGAAAGACTCTAAATATACACTGTCATAGCATAACTTCTACCCCAATGTGGTAAAAGTAGCAAAGAGGGAGCACCAGCAGCATCTCAGGTTGCTATTGATGTTATCAAATGTTCTTTGTGCTTAAGGTTAACATGAAGTTTTTTCTTAGTCCTTCTAACTAATGTAGGTGTTTTCATGCATGGACCTTCTAAAAGCCACCAAAACAAAAGTCCATTTCACTTTGGGCCTTATAGCACAATGTAAATACTAGAATAAAAAGATAACTTTGTGAAGATAGTGTAATAAGCAGAGAATGATCCCAAATTACTGATTCCATGTAGTTGAAAGCCTGTTGTTGAACTATCAATACTACTACAAAGACACACATATTTTGTTCCTATATCTAATTCAAACCACCTCTAGAGAAATCAGGCCAATGCAAAATATGTTACTGATACATTTTTTTCATTACCTAACTCTACTTGCTATGTATCTATTTGCTCACTTCCAATCCTTTAATCCAGGGTTGGCAAACTTTTTCTGAAAAAGGCCAGATAATAAATACTTTAGGCTTTGCGGAGCATATGGTTTCTTTCACAAGTACTCAGTGCTGCCACTGTAACATGAAAGCAGCCATAGACAATATATAAATAAATGGGCATAGCTATGTTCCAATATAATTTTATTTACAAAAACAGGCAACAGGCTGCATTTGACTCACAAGCCATAGTTTGCTGACTGCTGCTTTATCTATACCCTCAGAAATAGTAATTTGTAATCAGGAATGAGACTTAGGAACTCAATTAAAGCTTTATTTAACCATAGTACCATATTTACTTTTTGCAATAAACTCTTATTATAGTACTTAGATTTTCATAACACATGCTAATATTTCTAAATGATACTTACACCAAGCTTGATCCAATGTTACTGATTTTATGTAGAATTGGATTGTATTCCACAATATATAATAGCACTAATTATGAGTTGTATTTTTACTCAAATGAGTGATAAAAATGAGTGGTAATTCAAGCTTATGTGCATGAATCAATACAACTAAGGTAATATAATACTGGAACAGGTAGTAAAATAAAATTACTAATAAAATACCTCATAATCTAAATGATTTTTATATATGAACAAAAGGAAGCAATTAAAAATTTGGCAACTAAAATTCTCAACTTTAAAGTAAATTAATGCTGTTCCATAGTTTATATTTTTGTATCCCTTTCTCTTAAAAATTGAGAAAATTTCTAATGCAGAAACTAGGTACAAATCTAAGTGTAAAAAAAATCCACATAATTTAATATTTTAGACATTTTTTGTCTTCAGATTATGTTAATAGAAGGAAATGATAAGGATTAATTTGTTATGAATCTGTAAACTGAAACACCATATCATTTATCAAATAGATACATAACTTAATCTAGATTCAACATATCTTAAATGATCTTAATACTTGTCTAGAAAAACAAATCTGTAGCACATGCAGTTAGGCTAAACTTTTTCTAGCATAAAATAAGATGAAGAGATGCAAACACATTAAATTCACCATACAGCTTACATACCTGCTACCCAATCCACTGCAATACCCCGGACTCCATTTTCCCCTATTCCCTGTGTGACAATGTTCGTCAAAGAAGATCCATCTGGTTTAATTCTACGGATTGCATTATCTGATGTCACTGAGCTACTAAAATCACACCAATAAATAAAGCCAGAGGACATATCAACATCCACATGCAGGGCATTTCGTCCTGGAACAGTTGAGAAAAGATCATTAAACAATACTGCCACTGAAACTAGAACTTTTAAATGTCTGCCCTTCCTCTCAAACCCTCATTCCCACCCCACTGCTCTGAGCATCTCCCCATTACAAAATGAAACCCTTTTTTCCCAGTTGCAGTGAGCAGACCTACAACCCACGTCTTGATTTCTAAATACTATTTCCCACAATATGGAGCTGTGGATCCCAGGAGAAATACTGATTATAGGGTTAGCCAGGGAAAGTATGAGGTGAGCACGAAACATCTTATTGTACGAAGAAACAAGCTGTACACCGAAGTATACCGGTGGTCACTTCAAGAGGCCAAAATGGATCAACTAGGACATCAAAAGAAGGATTACAGTAATTTATTATAACATACTGAATTTAAAAAGATAAAAATTTGATCCTACAATGATAATAAATTTTTAAAAGATAAACTGGAGATAAACAAAGAGCTTTCCTTTATAGAAGAATATTACCTAACAAATGTAAAGGGAGTGCTACATTAAGAAAATCATCATTTTGTAATCCTCAATTAAAAATTATTTCAGACAAGGATCATCAATGGCTGCCAAAACCAATGGGTAAAAGTTGCTTGGGAGGCAAGATGTTCACAGGGCCTAAGTGTGACTGCATAGATTTCACATAAATTAACAAGGAAAAAAATACACTTTTGAAAAGCAGTGATATAGCAGGGACCACCTTAATCAAGTGATCAAACTCAAGCATCACAAAGAACAGGACAAGCTGACATGATGTTCTTCCTAATAAGATTCTGTATCAAGCACACAGTATAACCTATATTCTTGCTAAATGTATTTAACCTTAATCCAATCAAGCAATTAGACCTAACTTCCATTTAATGAGAACTGCAGGATGAAAATGAAAGACAAGCTAAATATTTAGACATATCCTCAGTGTGGGATTCTCAAAGACAACAGGTCTGCCTCTTTAAAACATCAATGTCATAGCAAAAACCTAGAAGCAAGTACTCCAAATTAGAAGAAACTAATGAGATATTCCCAGTGCAATGCATGAATCTTGATTAGATCTTGGATGGAACAAAACAGCTATATGTAAAATGTTGTGAGGCCAGCTGGAGAAATATGATTATGAATATTTAATAATGCCCTTTGAAACTGTGTGCTAGCATATGTAGGGGTAAAGTGGCATGGTATTAAAATTTATTTTCAAAAGGTTCATAAAAAATGAATGTGAATATATTTGCATGTACACACACACACACACACAGATTGAGAGCGCCAATGTGATGAAATGTTAACAAGTGTTAAATCTTGGTAAGGAGTCTGAGGATATTTGCTATATCTTTCAAAATTTCTGTGTTTGAAATTTTTTTAATGAAAAGCTGGGGGAAAAAACTATTGAATTTGTAATATTTTTACAAGATGATAACTTAGATCTGTAACTTTTTAGATATGGAAAAACAAAGATGAATCATGAGTCCATGTGAACATGACCATCAGGCAGGAGGATATGTGGGCCTGGAAGCTCTGATTCCTTCCACTAGGTGCATTTCTGTCTTTTCTGACCATCTCTTCCACCCCTTCATTCACTTCATCCTTTTCTCCTTCCTTTCTGCCCTCTGTATCTATCTTTAGCCTGTGACATTCTCCTAGTGATGCTAGAAAACTCTTAGTTCCTCTTGTGCTAAGGTCCACCTATAAACCTTGGTTCATCTAGGAAGCAAGTGATCATTCAATACATTCACAGTATATAAGCACAAAGTGCTGCAAAATATGATTACTAAAGAGAGACTAATACTGTGAACTCCTTTGCTTCAATTCACCAAATATATATTAATAAATCATATTTGTAAACTATTTCATTACCATATTAAATAGTAGTATACTTTCTAACCTGAATCTCCATTAATAGTCAGAAATAGGGCACAGTTCTTTGGAACACGAACTCTGTAGTACTTCTTGCAAACCCATGCTACATTGTATATTGCTCTAGGCCTGGTGTTCTCAGTGTGATCCATGGGCCAGCACCATCAGCATGCCCTGGGAGCTTATTACAAGTGCAGATGCTCTGGCCCTACCACAAACTACAAAATCAGAAAAATCTGGGAACAGGGCCTGGAGTTGTGTGGTCATGAGCCCTCCAGGTGATTCTGATGCACCCTAAAGTTTGAAAAACACTTTAGGCTGTGCCAGTTGATTTAAAGGGAAAGGCAAGCTTCATTATGCACTGAATCCAAACATGAAGAAATGCTTTCAGGGCACCAGGGGATTCAGCCTGGTCCCAGAGGAAGTCAAATCTTACTTATATTGGAGCTGGCATACCTTGGCCCGCCACTGGCACCATGGTTTCTGAATGATCTGACAATTCCAAGCTGAAACCTCTGATCGCAGACAGCATTGAAACAACAATGAAAGAGTTATATGGAGAGCAGGACCGATTATCAGGATTGAGTTTAAACCCAGTGGCACAGGCGCAGGCAAACAATCCTCCTGGTACAGGCAGGCAAATCTGCTGACAGGCATTCATGTTGTTGCTACAGCCATTTGAGGATTCGGCGGCATCTAAATGAAAACAAAATCCATTTGTAACTTTTGATCCTAGCTACTTGCCACCCCATCTCAAATATCTTTGAGTCACCAACTAATTTATTCTAAAAATTGATAACCAACATATAGTAGCTAACAAATGAAATACAATATTGGAGAGACTAGAACTTATACAATAACACCTAAAGGTATGAAAGCAGTACCCCAACTATTGTATAATAGTTATGGAATGGGACTTCAATTGTATTCTTCTATAAATCATGTGAGGATTAGGGAGGTCAGTATATAAATCTGTTCATAATTTTCCTATGAACTGGCACTTAATATGTTCCATTACATGATCAATAATGTGATTATTTGTTTTTTTAATATGTAATAAGATTTAAAGACTATTCCTTGAATTAATGGCATTTGCAGTGACCTGGATGATACTGGAGGCTACTATTCAAAGTGAAGTAACTCAGGAATGGAAAACCAAACACTGTATATTCTCACTGATACGTGGGAGCTAGGCTATGAGGACACGAAGGCCTGGGAATGATACAATGGACTTTGGGGACTTGTGGGCAGGGTGGGGGCGGGGTGGGCGCAGGATAAAAGACTACAAATAGGGTGCAGTGTATACTGCTCGGGTGTTAGGTGCACCAAAATCTCACAAATCACCACTTGAAGAACTTACTTATGTAATAAAACAACACCAGTACCCCAATAATCTATGGAAAAATAAAACTTTTTAAAAAGAATATTCTTCATAGGAATAAAAAGTTAATTTCTATTGCATGTGTTTTTCTTTCGCTTGCAGTAAAAAAAAAAAAAAAAAAAAAAAACCTACTGATAAACTTAGGTTATAGGACAGGAAACAAATGTTTGATCATCTTTGGCTGGAGACTAAATCTATAAAATACACCAAAAAATAATACCTGTATCATAATGCTGATTTAAACGGGTAAATCAGAAGTTAGATTATCTTTGAAAAAAAAATTTTGAAAAAGGAAATATCCAGAAGTATTCCTTTTAGATTAAAAATTCCATCCCGTTAACACTTTCCCAGCAGGGATCCAACTAACATTTCCTGAGCACCTTCTATGAGCCAGGCACTATTCTAATCACTGAATATTGAGCAGTAAACAAGACAGACAAAACGCCTGCCAGTAAAGAGGTTATAGTATAATGAGTAACACAAACAAATATGTCAGGAAGTGCTATGAAGCAAAAGCAAAGTAAGGAACTGAAAGTAATGGGAAGAGAAGGGGAATAAACTAACTCTGAAGTCAATCTGGCCTTTCAGATGCCAAATTAGCCCTTGGCACTTAACCATGCTTAAGACTTCATTATCACTTTTTAAATATTTTGGGTAATTTCAATTTGTATGCACATGTATGTACATGGAACTATGTGTGGGTGTGTGCTTACAGATGTAAGTTGTGTGTGAATATGCATTATACATCCATGAATGTATTTCAGTGACAAATACTTACTGCGTCTGTGGTAAACTCGAAGACCCCTCAGATTTGGAACATTATTTCTCAAGACTATTTTGTTGGCCCCAGTGGCCTTGTCAACTCTTTCAATGGCCTCATACTGTTCATCAGTATAATAAAGGAAAGAATCGTAGACTGCAATTCCCCAGGGGTGGGAAAGCTCATGTACCAGGATCATTCGATCTGTTCCATCCACGTTACCTCTTTCAATCTAAAGAATTGGAATTTTCATCAGTTTCATGGTTTTGTAGTGAAAAATTTGAACACTTGAACACTAATATTCTCTTAATTTTAATGTCTCACATTTTTACAGCCCTCTATCCCTTACAGAGATTTTCACATCTATTCTCTGATTTGACGAGCACAACTATACCAAGCAGCAGGTCAGGAAAATGTCACTGTGCCCATTTCACTGATAATGAAGACAGGGCTCACATGCATCAGTCAACCTTTTCAGATAGCACACTGAAGAAAAGGTAGCTAAACCACTAGTCCCTGCATGTGATATTCTGGTCAAGGATGTATTCAAACATCTAAGTGTGGGCCACTGCACAGGAGCTGACTGACCCTGGGTTTAACACCTTCACTGACAATTTCTGTAATAGAGATTGGAAATATGCCCCCAAATAACCACAGAGGACAGCAAGACAGGACGGGGCCAAAGATGGTGTCATTATATTAGAACAGATAACAAGCTTTAATCAAAATGGCTTTGGGAAACTGGAAAAGAACCACAAGAATAAAGTCCCTAAGGGGAAATGACAAGCAGTCTGCTTCTGGAAGAAAAATGAAATGCAGTTGTAGCTGGTTTAATTTCACTCCAAAAACCTGCCTCAAGTGCCCATTCTGTGCCAAAAATCAGGGCTGGGTATTGGTGAGAGACACAAAGTGTGGCTTTACTGCCATACCTGACAAGGGATCCCAGTAGTTACAAGAGTGGTTATGCCCTAGAAACTGATAGAAGTTCTAGAACTTAGAACATAAGGAAGATGAGCTTGGAGGAGAGCTGCAGAAGCAGCGGAGACCAGGACCGGATTAATTGAGCAAGCTCACAGAAGTGCTGGGAGCTACTCATCAGGGCGAGGCTCCAAGCTGAGCCGTGATCCAACTTGCTGATTGTGGCTTTATGAAGAAAACATGTCTCCAACATGAAAACAGGCTTCACCACTGAAGGCCATACCTAGTCCAGGCCAGAGAGACATTGCTCAGAATGGTGGAGGTGGCAGAAAAGATCTGGGCATGAGTGAAAGGCTGAGGATGGACTGCAGGATTTGGTGATAATTAAACCAGGAGAGCAAAGGAGAAATAAGGGAACTAGACTAGGAGAAAGGTTGGAGAGTCATACCACTAACAAGCTCACAGATTTTGAAGCCACGTCCTGCCAGATTTGTTTACTGAAACCATACCATGTAACAAGAGCTCCCTCATCATTGCACATGGGCATCCAACTCTGCAAAGTGTTTTCACACACATCACCACCTCCTTTTCATCTCCAAAGCTTACCACCATTATAGGTCCATATTAGGAGTGAAGTTAATACTTGTTGAACAAATAATGAACTGAAAGCCAAACCTATTGCAGAATATTATGAAAAGCATCAATGTCAAGGATCTGAAATAATTACTATTAAAAAGCAAGAGAGAGACTAGCGTATATTCAATTCAACACCCAAAGCAATGCTTAATTAATCAATAATTATTATTGAGCACCGTCTATGTGCCTAGCCCCAGCTCAGCTGCATAAGCACAGCAGTGAATACTATTTCTATGAGTGAATGAGACTTTATAGTTTCTGCTTCTTATTGTAGAATGTAATGAACCCAGCCTTGAAGTTTAAAATTACCACTAAGGAAAGTTTCACATGTGCATTAATCATGTTAGACTATTAGAGAATAATGTGTAGCTATGAGGGGATGGTGAGCTCAGAAACTTGCTAGATAGATAAATAGATATATACATACACACATACACACACATATAGGTAGATACATAGAACATATGTATATCCTATACAGAAATATAAATTGTATATTCTATATATATTATAGATATATAGTCTGTATTCTATAAATACTACATTCTATATTCTACAAATATATATATTCTATATGCCATATATAGAATAGATATGAATAGATATATTTTATATACCATTTATATTATAGCTACATATTCTATATTATATATATATATTCTTTTAGTATCTATAATTGGAGAACCCAGCATACTTTCAAAGGAAAACACTGAAATCATTAAAACATGAAAGAAATGGCTCTGAAAGGACAAGTAAGAAATGGCAAATGGAATTAACTTATCCTGAAGAAAAACAAAGGTTGGTGGAAAAATTAATAAACATTATCCTATAGGGAACTATGCACATACTATAAAGAACTGGACTTCAGCTAGGGTGAGGTATGTGCAAGGGAGAGAAGTAACTGGGAGAAAGGTCAATGAAACACCGGTACAAGTTACCAAGTAAGACTGTTCAAAAACCACTGCCTGACAGCTCGGAACACTCAGCATCAGCTACACCAGCTCAGCATAAAGACCAAAAGACTGAAAGGGTGCTCATACCACTCCTCTTCCAGTAACTGCCCAGTAGAGTTTCTGCTCCCCAATGTCAAGGGTGACACACTCCAGGTGCTCAAGGTTCCCAGTGAAGATCGTTCTTATGGATGTGCCATCCATGTTAGCACTGGCAATTTTGGCAGGAATCCCACTGTCAGTTCCTTGGTCTGACCAGTACAGCTTCCTACAACCATGAAAAACACCAGCACATAACAAAACAGAAGGTAGATCTGAGTCAGTGACATCTATAATTTAAATATTTAAATGACAGTGTGTATTTCTTGTTCTCATGATGCTCACAATCCAATGGGCAAAGGCTGAAAGACCAATATCTTGTTGCGTACAATGTGGAGGGGTACTTAACCAGTGTTCTACCAATGTTGGCATATTTCCTAGCTATAATTGGAGTAGTGGCCACTTAAAACGGTATCTGGAATAAGAGTCCAGGGTTTCCCACTGGCAACTGAACCTTTAGCATGGTCAGATGTGTGGGAAGCTTATGACAAGGAAGAAGCCTTTATCAATAGTCCCTCCACCTTCAGTACATAGTGAAGGGCAAAGCTAATATAAAAAGCTGGCAAGTACACTCCCTGATCACTTACCAGGCCTCATTCAGCTCTTCTCCAAATTACCATCTACCACAAGAGTTAATTACCTAACCTGATTTCTGTGATGAAAAATGCAAAGAGTTTTGAAAACTAATGGAGAAAATAGGAGAAATAATGAGTAACACTTTTCTGTGAGAGTAGAATCTCATTATCATGCTGTTATGGAGTACGGAAGATTTCTTTCTTTCTATTTATAGCGATCATGTACACATGAACCATAATCACACACAGCATTGCCAAATCCATGATACATGAAAATTTATTAAAATATATGAAGGGCTGCTTTCCATTTCCACTGAAGACGTAACCTCTAGACTTGAACCCAACTTTTAGTTCCTTTTGATCGTACCTCCTTCTATATCTTCAATAGACAATCTTTCTACATTCTTTTCTGAAAAGTCCTCAAACCTCATTTAAATAGTCTTTATTTACTTGCCTCTTCCACCACCAAATCAATATACCCATCCCTTGAACTTCATCTTCAACTCTAAACTTCTCTGCCTCTAAGTTCTCAAACTCCAAAATGCTCTGCTTTGACCAAACTCTCTCATTTCTTCTTAGCTTTAATTTTTCCAGTTAAACTTGTTCTTTGACCTTAAACCCTGCCTGAGCTCCCAAACCTCCAGTCCCTCTACACCTGGACATCATATGTAACCATTTCAACAATATTCTCATTTATTCTTTTGGGCTTCCATTGTGCCTAAACTAATCTCGAACTCTAGGTTTCTGCCATTTTTTTCTTTCTCCTCTCCCATTTCAGGCTACCAAGAGTTTCCTGGACATAGCACAAAACTTTCGTGAATTCTGAGTTCACTAAAAATTTAAGTTCCCTAATCTAAGCTAAGGATTCTCATCCCTAGAAGACTTCATATCATGTTCCCCATATTGACTCTTTCAAGTCATTCTTATTCTTCATAAATTTCTAATTCCTTCCCCATAACTTTTGCTTTCAATGAATTATTTCTTCATCATTGATCTTTCATCTGCTCCTAAAAAATACACTCTGGTTTCTCTATTCTGAAAGACATTTTCCTGATATATTTTGACCTACAAATTTATCTTTCTCTACCTTTCCAATACAAAACTCTTAAAAGAGTATTCACATGTCCTCATTCTCTTTTCATTCTTTTAACTTCTACTATCTCTATTGAATGTCCTCTCTCAAATATCACCAGAGACTCTGTAATTGCCTCACCTCTTATATTAGTGATCATCCACAGAGATGTTTTCCTGCAACAACTGATTCAACAACATTGACAACTTTTTCAAGACTTATCTCTTCACTGAGAATCCAAGACATTCAATACTCAAGTCTCTGTCTTGTTTCTCCTCCCATGTCCTCTGACAAAACTCTAAGCTCTCCTAATTGTCTCCCATCCCAACTGGGTGGCTCTTAGTCACTTGAACAAAGCCTTACTTTTTTGTCCCTTTGCTCTAGACCTTCCATCCTTCATATTACATTATATATCATAAAAGTTAGCTCTGCCTAGTGAAATTCTAGGTATGCTTTAAGATCCCGTCCAAATGACATCTCTTCCACCAAGCTAAAAGGTTGCCTCTTTATAGCACTATTATCTCGATTTTTTTAGCCTCTTTTATGGCTCTTAATCATATATGAACCTGGATTATTGTTATTTATATACAGGCCTTATCCTCCTTACTAAGCTATAAATCCTTAAGGTTGCAAATCAGGTCTTTAATCTTTGTATCCACCCTCTAAACTCCCCACTGTGGCCCCATGAGAGAGACTGCTTCCACTTGCCAAAATCAATGTCTTCCTCTTCTTTCTGCATAAATAGGTGGACTGCATGTTTTTCCATGCAGTCAGCTGTGGTCATGTGACCCAATTCTAGCTTAAGGAATGTGAGTAGAAGTGTTATGCACTACTTGTAGGCCTGACTCATGAAAACCTCCCAGCAAATTTCTGAATGTTCTTTCCTTTACTGCTCAAAAGATGTCGATACTCAGAATGACCTGGGAAGCCTCCTATTGAAGATGGCAGAGCCTCCATCAGACCTGGTCCCTGAATGACTATGTAGAGTACAGCTTCTTCCCATCTTCTGCCCAAATCCCACTGCCCACATAAAAGACAAATAAATTTATATTTTCTTTGAGTCATTACACATTTTGGAGTTTATTTGCTTCAACAGTTAGCCTACTTAACTAATATACCACCCAACAAAGGTACACGATACAAAATGATAAAAGAAAAATGAATAATAAGTGAGCCTGAGTTTCAGAAGTAGAATTTTAAACCTAAGATAGTTCTTCTAGAAAAATTAACTGAAAATTAGTGTAAGTCAGCAGGCACAGAATAGAATGTTTGCCTCTTGTGCCCTTCAAGAATTGGATTTGGTTTTCATGTCATCCTTATTTGCAACAGAGAACTAATACAAATTACTTCTTCAATGCTCTTCTAGGTCTAAGAATCTGATGACTTTCAAACATTAAGTCAAAATCCACTTCAAATGATGTCACGATCTCTTTTAAAAAATCAGTGCTCATATTTTACACTTTGTTATTCTGGTTCATAATATACTATAGATCAACAAAATGAAATAGCTAATCAAACAGACCAGAGGACTACTATCCATTAACTCCATTTGCTCCTAACTGGTCTCCCTGGCCCTGGCCTCTCCACTCCGATCCTGACCAACTGTGAAAATTTGGTTCTATCATTCCCTTCCTCTTAATTCCTGGCTGGGAAGAGAAAACCAATGCCACATGTTCTCACTTATAAGTGGGAGCTAAACATTGAGCACACATGGACATAAACATGAGAAGAACAGACACTGTGGACTATTAGAGCAGGGAAGAAGGGGAGAGGGCGAGGGTTGAAAAACTAACTATTGGGTACTGTGGTCACTATCTCTGTACAATATACCCATGTAACAAACCTGCACATATACCTCCTATATCTAACATAAAAGCTGAAAAAAAAAATACCTGCTTGCTCCTTAGTACTCAAAAGAATAAAGTCCAACTCCTTAGCAGGACATTAAAGGCCTACCATGATTTGTCCCCAAATGACCTTACCTGCTGTATCTCCCATGTGGTCAACACCTCCCTACTCTAAGCCTCTGGTTCCAGCTCTCCCCACAATCATGCTAAGTGCCGCCATACCTCTGTGCCTTCATTGCTCCCTTGAACTCAAGAACCACTGCCTGGTTGCAACCCAGTCTCCGCCTACTAGAAGGCTTCTCATCCTTCAATGTCTATTGCAAATGTTACATACCTCCTTAGAGCTTTCCATGTCCTTTCAAAGTCAGAACATATTGCCAATTCTTATAATGCTATTTTAAAATTTCTAAAATTCTTTTTTGTTTGGAATTAATTTTAAATCCAATGTTTTTCATTCAAAGACCATAGAACAAAATACAAACAACATCCTGCACATTAAATACAGGTCAGAGCTATTTCTCTTTCTCACTGAGATCTGTTATTTTTCAAATGTTGACATCTGAAATCAGAAGATGTCCTAAATTTGAAATCTTCCATTTTGTTAGGCCCTGACACTGACAAGAGCAATGCTGCATGGAAGACATGTGCCATTTACGAATACTCACCCACGAATGGGATCAACAGTTATACCAATTGGAAAGCCAACTCCAAGAGCTGTCCCATCATTGGTAATCAGTGTTTTTCTGTATCTGATATCTCCATGGAGTGTCAAAACCTATAGCATAAAATCATTTATTAGAACCGAGTTTCATAAGGGGACCAAAGAAAACTGAAATAAAGGACAACTTATTTACAAAACAAATTCCAAAGCATGACTAGGGATAGATAAGAGAGGGTTTGGATGAGATTCAGATCATCTCTATTGCACTTCAGGGAAATAAGAAATTAGCTCAATAGAAAATGAGAGTAAGAGAAGGAAGGCTGGGCGAGGTGGCTCACACCTGTAATCCTAACACTTTGGTGGGTGGATCACCTGAGGTCAGGAGTTCAAGACCAGCCTGGCCATCATGGTGAAATCCCATCTTTTAAAAAAAAAAGAGAGAGAGAGTAAGAGAAAGAAAACCACCTCCCAAGTTCCTACTTCTAACCCACCTAAAATTTCAGGACAGAACATTTTTATGGATAAAAGGAAGATTCAATTGGGAAAACATCAGAGCCACTGCCTGAAGAAACTATGAAAATCCTTCAGAAAAAGCTAAGAGAAATCTCTGGAAGACAAATAAGAATCCCACAGCTTTCCTGCACCACAGTGACCAGGCCATGGCACTCGGTGGCCAGTCACTGCCAACACAGTTGATCAAAACAGTCCAAATTTACTCAGAGGTACAGTGAATTCTGTCCCAGATCAACAGTCTAAGCTGAAACACATGAGCTGAAATCTCTGCCCTGCCAGGTCCTGACTGCACAACCTGAGGCAAATAAATTCAACTCTCTGAACTTAGTTTATCAGTCAAATGTGGATGAAAGCATTACCTTCTGCATAGAGGCCACGGGACTAAGAGATAGTACAGGTAAAACACTTAGCACAGCACCTAGCACAACTGTGTTCAGTAAACTTCTCCTATTGTTTAACTGGTCCATCTACTGGTCAGTTACTCCGTATGCAGTATTAGAGCAAGTATTATTGTATTTGATCCTCACAAATAATTCTGTGAGGTAGATCCCATTATTTTTCTCAATACAGATGAAGAAAAAGAGGCCTAGAAAGGTTTAGTGGCTTTCCCAATGCTATCTGTTTGTTATTCTTACTGTTTAAATCGCATATTTTTGTGTTTTTTACCAGGAACATCAGCAAAGAGAAAATAATCACAATGTTAACAGGACCCTGATACAGCACATAGAAATATGGTTTATTGGACTAAAGGAAGTTTCTTATGGCAACGAACCTATTTTAATATGTATCTAAGATAGTCTAAGAGACAACTAGTAAGAAATCAGAAAATGCCTGTTGATTTTTGCATAAAGGTTTTTCTATAAAATTGCTCTTCAATACAAATAGATCATTTGCGTTTCTCTGTCTCTTAAATAGGCATGCATGCACACACACACACATACACGCACACACACATATTTTTCTCTCCTTCATTCTTTTCTCTACATTTTTCTCTCTTTTGTCTGGTATCTTTCACTCCTGCTTGGACTAAGGTATCTTTTCTTTTCTCAGTTGCCTCTTTCTGCTATAATCTCTCTCCTTTTCCTAAGACTAGGGATCTCTTTGGTTGAAAGTTTCTTTCCTTGTTTTCTGGAATATATAGAACTCTCTCTCCCACTGTCACTCTGTAGGCTTCACAATTCAGCTATAAAATTTCTTTTAGTGGATGGGCACACAGCTACCCCTAGTGGATAATAATTTCTTCAATGTTTCTCTTTTATTTTCAAGTTGGAGTTAAACGTGAACTACTCTTAAGTGGGAAGGAATATTATACAGGTAAACAGCAAGTGAACCCCGATTTCTATTTTCTTAATCCAACAATCACCTGGAAGAATTATTTATAATATAAATTTACAATTTAAAATAATTCTTGTAAAACAAATTATTTATCATTTAAATTGCAAATAATTTAATGGTTTTAGTGGGAAACACCAATAAAACCATTAAAAGGGCAATTTGCCCTTGGATCATTATTCTCATAGGTCTTTTATGGATATTCTAAAAATATTAATCGTTTGAAGGAAACGGTGCTCTATATTTATAGGACACCTCAATGTTATGAAGTACTTTTACTTATTCAGTCATAAACTCCATTGTACAGATGAGAAAACAGAGGCTCAGAGAAGTTAAGTAATTTGTCCAAGGTCAAATAGCTCATGCAGTGCTGTCCCCAGTTACAAAATGCATTTCCATGTTTCAGGGTCTTTATTCAACTGTTTTTTTCTGCCTGGGACACCTCTTTCCTATGTCTTCATTTGGCAGAAATAAAAATAGTCGTCCCCCCTCAAGCATGGGGGTCACATTTCAAGATCATCAATGGATGCCTGAAACCTCAGCTAGTACTGAATTCTATATATACCATGTTTTTTCCTATATATACACACCTATGATAAAGTTTAATTTATAAATTAGACATGGTAAGAGATTAACAATAATCAGAAAATAGAACAATTATAACAATATACTGTAATAAGAGTTATGTGAATGTGATCTCTCTCTCTCTCCTTTTAAATATCTTATTGCGCTGTATTCACCTATGCTCAGGCCACTGCAGGTAACTGAAACCTCAGAAAGTGAAAGCCTCGGATAAGGGAGGACATATTAGTCATTTTTCAAGACTCAGCTCACAAGTACCCATGAATGGGAAGTCTGCATGCTCTCTCCCCTCACTTTTACCTCTGCCTCCGATCACTAGCATTTTATATTCACTGTTCTTATCACACTTACCACACTGGAGCACAGGTGTTTGTTTATGTATCTATCTCAGAGATACGTGAGCTACTTAAAGACAGAAAAAATTTTTTTATTCATCTTTGAATATCCAGGACCAACTGATTCATAGAAAGCAGTTACTAGTGCTCGTTAAATGAATGAATGAAATGAGCAAGGAAGCCAGACTCAAAGCCAGGTCTTTGGACTCCAAATCAAAATATCTTTCCTCTGTGCCACGCTGCATCGGGCCGTAATTACAAAGGTTTGGTTCATGTGGTTAAAGTGGCCTTTCCAAGCCATACGCACATTCATGCTCAGTTCTTCTCCAACACTAATGGGAAAGACATGTCCCTGCTTTTGGAAAACTATCAGTTTAAAAGAGAAAAGCCCCATTTACCAAGCAAGATACCAAGAGATAGAATAAGAGCATATTAATTGCCATTTGGAATTAAGACAGCTTTGCACTGGTGGACTCCAGAGAGATGTGAATTTGGTAGTAAGGGTCTTAGGCAGTAGATGTCGCCTATATTTAATGGGAGGATGATATTTTTAGTTGAAATCATGAAAAATATTTTCTGCCACTGTCAGAGGGTTAAACCAGTCTGGATTGCTGAAGTTATCAGTTTATAAAAGTGCAAGGAGAGAATACTGCCCCGAATCAGAGCAGCAAAGTTGACCGTTTAAGACAATTTCTTAACTTCTGTGGGTCTTGGTTTCTTATGTAAAAAAAAAAAAAAACAAAGAGCTTGAACTAGAGGAGCCTCCAAGGGGCGCTTCATGTTAACACCTGACGATTCTACCTGGTTTGAGATATTTGTGCAAATTGCAAATATCCATCTCATTGTGAATGGCTACCAGACCTGCTTGCCCTCAGGAATGTTGTGAGGATTAAATTAGATGTTAGCAAAAGACCTTTGTGAACTCAAGCATTGTTCCAGTGAGAGCTCTTCTCTCTGCCTGGGACACCTTTTCCCTACTTCTTCATTTGGCAGAAATGAAAACAGTCATCCCCACTCATCCACGGGGAATACATTCCAAGATCATCAGTGGATGCATGAAACCTCAGATGGTACCAAATCTACATAGGCTATGTTTTTAGTCTACAGAGAGTGTTTTTTAGTATAGATAGGTGCTCTAAATTAGCCACCAGGCTGCTGTGCACCTTCCGCACCTTTAGTATTTAGCTTTCTGAATGCTCTAAACAAAAACTGGCTTGCCAGCTGGTGTCCACCTACAGCAGTGGATTGTCAGTACTAACTATCCCCCTCCAAAACCTTCTTGCTTTGGGAAATTTCACTTTCAAAATTGTTATGAATTAATAATCCCTTCCATGTTTTACCTTTCTCTCAGAGCGGAGCAAACCAACACTAGTCAAGTTACCTCTGACTTCCCTCATGTGATTTCATGCCTGTGCCTCATCTAGAACTTCTAGGAATGAGAGTAAAAAGACCACTTATCGTGAAGAAGGGAGCATCAAAGGAATTAGAATCAAGATTCTACTTTATGTTTCACTGTTAGAAAAATTTTACTGGAGCCATAGAAAGATTTCCAACTAAGAACAGAGGCAAGCTATAAATTTGGTTGAGAACTGAAATAGCAATGAAGATTAGATGAGGAAAAATAGTAAAAAAAATAAAAAATAAATAAAAATCCCTGCTTACCATAATCTTCCCTTTATTCTGAATTCCTTATTTAACTTTTATTTATCTTCTTATATATTATTTTGTAAATTACCTAAAATACTTTTATGGAAACAAGGTAGTATTGATAATTAGGAGGAAACAAAGTAGAGCAATAGAAAGCTCAGATAATTTATTTTTGCCAGCTGGGTGTGGTGGCTCATGCCTATAATCCCAACACTTTGGGGGGCCAAAGGAGGTAGATCACTTGAGGTCAGGAGTTCGAGATCAGCCTGGCCAACATGGTGAAACCCTGTCTTTACTAAAAATACACACAAAATTAGCCGGGCATGGTAGTGCATGCCTGTAATCCCAGCGACTCCGGTGGCTGAGGCAGGAAAATTAATCCAGGAACTGGAGGTTGCAGTGAGCCAAGATGATGTCGCTGCACTCCAGTCTGGGTGACAGAATAAGACTTTGTCTTGAAAAAAATTTAAAAAGAGAGAGAGAATTTTTTAAGGTGGTTTTCCTCCTTCGCTTCAAAGACTTTGATAGTTAACACTAATATTTTTTCCCTTTTTCTTCTTGCTTAAAAATGATTCCAAAATCCATGCGAGATCTACTCCTGAGAATAGAGGTTACGTGAATCTAAATCCAATGTTTGTGTAAATACTATTATGGAATCATTACCTCAATTGACTGAGTTCTAGGATTGGTAGAATAAAGGTTTCTTGAAATCCAATCTAAGGCCAGGTTCATAGAAGACCCCACCATAGACAGAGAAGCAAACACTGTCCTGTTGGTGCCATCGGTCTTCACTCTGTGAATTTCACCCTGGAAAGAAAGACAAGGGGAGGTGAGCAGTTTCAAGGCCACGGCTCCTGCATAAGAACCCTTTCTTCACTGTGGCTACTGCCAACTGCTGTGTTTCTTGAACACTCCTCATACTCAGAGGAAAGGCAAGCAAAGGTTCAGCACCATTGGGTAGGCTTCAAACAATCTTTCAGTGTGTCACAGGAATACACAAGGCTTACCCTTCAGGCTCTCTCCAGTACTGACTATAGAGATAGTTCTTCACTACCACAGGCATAAGAGTCATAAGAAAAACCCAAGTCACAGATGTGGATCAGAAGGCCAGGAGTATATTTTGCATACAGGTGATAAACATGAAACATAAAGCTCTTTCTTTTCTTCCTCCTTTATATTCTCCTTGCCCTTTTCCCATTCTTACAGGTTTTTTCCCTGAAGGCTGAAGAAAATGTCCCTTGAGGAAGAGAACTGGAGGAGTGTTCACGTTTACCCTAGAGGCAAAGATTCTGAAGAAGGCCCCAGCACCACATCAAATGCTTTCACTGAATTCCCTTAGGGAACTACTACTTTTGTCTTGAGTTTTGATCATTTTTATATTCACCTACTATTTTCTACTAGCTTAAGACTCCTCTAGGGGCAAGCTTTGTGACTGCTGCTTCTTGGCATGCATTCTGTGGTTAGAAGCAGGTAATTCAGTGCAGAGCAAATTGTAGGCACTTCTAGAAAATATTTGCTGCATGAGTAATAGCTTAAATTTGTTTCTTATTCTAAAGCTAAAGAGTTTTGTGATCTTTGCTCCAGGCCAAGCTCATGTTTATACCCCTCATTGAATCAAAAAACTTAGGGATAAATTAATTTCCACATCATTTCCCTTTTACCCACACAACAAAAGTTTGCTTATAAGAAAACATCAGTGTCGGAAGCCTCTTCACAAATAAATTATATGCTTTGAATGTTATTCAAAACTTACCGGATTTTCAACCCAATAGATGTATTGCTCAGAATCATCAAATTCAACATCTAAACCATTCTGTATCCCTGCTATGGGGACCATAGCATCATTGTTCTTCACCTCAGGATTAAGGGAGATTCCAAAAATTATATGTTGTCTTACAGTTATTAAGAATGGTTGATCATCTGTGAAAATAGAAGAATATCAGTCAAAATCATATCCCACTATTGCAAGACATTTAGAGCAATGGAAGGCAGTAGCCATCATATGGGCTAAAAATGACATTGCAGCCTTGCAGCAATAAATAGAATGTACTTTGTCAGACAATCATGGGCCTTTCACAGGGTTTCAGTGGGCTGCTGGGCCAAGACCTCCAACCCCACATACAACACTGTCTGGACTTTTTCAAGGCAGGTTGGTATTTATCTTACTCTTCATTGAGTCCTTACTTACACTGATAAACCATCCATGTTTGCTAAACCTCACAGACAGGAAGTTCTTTCACTTCCACACAGACAAACCTCATTAACACTGAACTCAGGGAAAGGAGAGTTGAGTTTCGGGGGGAAAAAAAAAAGTGAAAAAAATCATTTAGACTATTCCTGTGAATGGCAGCTTACTAGTTTTAAGAATGTTCAGAAAATAAAACAACACTACAAAGTGTTGCCTAGTGTTTATTGAAACGTTAATAAATAAATCCAATGTATAATTCCGTCAATTGTTATTTGACTAGTGTCTGTCTTCCCTACAAGATTTTAACTCCCAAAGGTCAATGACTGTGTCTGATTTGCTCATTATTGTGTCCCAGCGCCTGGTACAGAGCCTGGCATAAAATAGTTGCCCAATAAATGTTTGCTAACTAAACGGATGACCACATGACTGCATAAATGGATGAATGCCTAAATGAATGTGTAAATGGTATCTTCCAAAGTTTGCAAAATTATCTACACATTGTAACTTAAACATTTCCATAAAATCTTAAACTATCAGTTCACTTAGCCTCCTGAATAGATAATAAAAGTTCCTTTTTCAAAAATAATCTTTATCCTGATCCCCATCAAGATTGGGGTTTTCTTTTAAGATTCCTCTCTGAGTAAAGGAAAACTTTTGAATCTAAGTTTTGTATTAAGATACATCTATAAGATATATCACATATTAACACAAAGTAAAAAATGATTAATCATTACATAACTTTTATAAGCTAAAAATGGTGTTTTCATTATTTTTATAACCTGAGAAGCTTTACATCTTCAGCAGGATGACTTGGGCACTTTTTCCTTACTCATTTTCACATCTCATTAGCTTTTCCTTGTTCCTATCATTTCTATTACTGAGAAATAAGTCGATCTCTATTAACCTAGGACAAATTTAAATTTAGTCTAATGTAAATTTTGCAACTATTAATGCTTTACATTTTTCTTTTTTTTTTTTTTTATAAAGATGGGGTTTCACCATGTTGGTCAGGCTGGTATTGAACTCCAGACCTCAGGTGATCTGCCTGCCTTTGCCTCCAAAGTGCTTGGATTACAGGCGTGAGCCACCGCGCCCAGCCAATGCTTTACATTTTTCAAGTACTACAGTGTATAGTCTTTCACAACAAGCCTGCAAAGTTGTTTTCAGCTGGGGCAAATGTGACTTGCAGGAGCTCTGTGACTTCTGCAGGAAACAGTAATAGGAAATGGACCCTGGCCCATTCACTTCCAAGCCCTTCCTCTGTCGGCTGCTCCACATTGCCTCTCTTCTGAACAACTGCAATTGCAGTAAAAATCGCCTCTCATTTATTGAGAATATGTGCCACACTGCATGCATCAGATAAATATTTCCCTTAATTTATCTCCCTCAAGCTTCCTAATCTTGTTGGTTAGATAAGATTAACCAACTCCCCCAGTTTACAAGTAAGACACAAAGAAATCAAATCAAGCAATTAAAACAAGGTCACACAACCAGGCCTCCTGGACTCCAAAATCTATGTTTTTCATCACTACACTGCAAATAGCCAGGTACTACTTACTGAGTATCAAATTACCACTCATTTCATTTGGCTTAACTGTAATAATAATTAAAAAAAAATGTGGCCGGGCCTGGTGGCTCACGCTGGTAATCCCAGCATTTTGGGAGGCCGAGGCAGGTGGATCACAAGGTCAAGAGATCAAGACTATCCTGGCCAACATGGTGAAGCCCCATCTTTACTAAAAATACAAAAAATTCGTTGGATGTGGTAGTAAGTGCCTGTAGTCCCAGCTACTCAGGAGGCTGAGGCAGGCGAATTGCTTGAACCCAGGAGGTAGAGTTTGCAGTGAGCCGAGATTGCGCCACTGCACTCCAGCCTGGGGCTTGGTGACAGAGCAAGACTCTGTCTCAAAAAAAAAAAAAACATGCTAGATTATGAGTTTCAGCTGTACCATGAAATTATATTGAGATATTTAATTGTTTATTGACATGCTATTAATGTTCGTTGACTCAGTAGAAACTGTATCTCTGTCCCAATTTTATAGGGGACTTTATTTTTACTCACTCAAAACCTGATGCTGCCCTTTTGAATAGGTAATCTCCCTGTGCTTAATCGGAGTAATTCTCAGCCAAAGCATTGTTTAGGGCCTAAAAACTTTGCAAATGTCATCCATCATATATGGGCCTTCCTGACTCCCCCATGGTGTTCTTCCCTTAAGCACCACCTGCTTCTACTCCTTCCTGGAAATCATGTCTCAAGCCTTTATCTGCTAACTGCTGGCATATTGAGAACATTTGCAGGCAGTGGACTAGAGAGCAGGACCTCCTCTAACGCTGCATGGCTGAAACGCTGATCGTCATCGTGGGGGATGATGCCAGGGGAACAATAGAAAGGAAGTGGCCAGTAAGACAACAGGTGGCACAGGGAGATGACTGAAAAGTGCTATATGGGAAAGCAAAAGGAAGCGATTTCACAACACTCCACATGTATCTAAGGACCAAATGGGTAAAAAACAGAGGACTGGGGAAAGAGCAAAAATGGATATTGGAGAGCTTATTTTTCACTCAGCATTTACTGAGTGCCCCCATGTACCAAGAAGTGCCACCAGCAATAAGCATACAGCTACAGACCAAGTAGAGGCTTTGTCCTCAAGGAACGTAGCATCTAGAGAGCAAGACCAAGTATATGAGCCCTTACAATTCATTATGACAGTGGCATGAAGGGGTAGGCACAGAAGTATCTAGGGTTGGATGGAAAGGAGTTCAGGAGGTAGTGACAGGTAAGTTGTCCTAGGTCAGTGTGTCTCTGTCTTTTGATATTAAAGATTATCTCTTCATTTCTATTTTTCATGTCATAATCCCATTAATGTTAGTGTCAGCAGAGTCATGAAGACACTATAGTCAGGAATAGGAAATCAATGTTGTAATTGAATGACAATATATATGACCCCCAAACCTAGGTCCTTCTTAAATCATACCCTGCACAAACTGATCAGCACTGCAGCCTTCCCTGAAGCAAGGACAAGGAGTGTTCTCTTATCTTGCACAAAATCACTGAAGCAAGTGCCTTGTGCCCCTGAGACTGAGTTAGAAGTCTATTTGTATTTGGAGTAACTTTAGGGTTGCTGAGGTGATGTTTGGCTTGAATTTTGTTTATTTGGTTTTGGCATTGTGGGGAATATATTTTCTAAAGAATAAAAAATGTCTCATATAGAGAAAGAACTCATTATAACATAAAATTGGAAATAAATAGAACCATCTCATAATTCTGCTATCCAACTGTAATCACTATTGGCACTCATGTGTTTTTGCTTCCAGACCTTTTTAATGCATGTTTTTACAAGGCCAATATTGTGTAATATCTGCTTTTTTATTTAGCAGTATCACAGAAGCACTTCCACATATATTCCAGCCACTTAGTAAACACTACTTTAAAAGCTATTCAACAGTCAAATCAAGTAAAATGTCTCCACCTACAAATGTTAACAAGTTTTCTAAACTTCTTTTTGAGAAAAAAAAAAAAGGTGGAAACCTTTTTTCAGTTGACATATATTGGCAATCATTTACTCAGCTGGTGCTCTGAAACCAACTGGGAAATACTAAAAAAGTTCCACTTCAGTAAAGTCAACCCATGAGAAAACCCACTAGTGGAATTATTTGTGAAACAACAAAAGACACTATTTAAAATTAACACTTATCAGTCATCATCAGAGAGTAATGTTAACTACACCAACCCCCAATGTGCAATTCAACAATCTTTGTGTGCTGAAAGAATGCTTTGTATCCAAAATGTCTACAGCCCAATTTAATCTTCTCCTGAAAGACTCTGGGGACACACTAAATTAAACAATGTCAACCAGGATTAGGTACATAATAAGTCTCTGAGGAAAAATGGCAAATGCCAGTCCCTCTGTGAGAATTACCAATAATTAAAATCTTTCATCATGAAAGTATCATTGCACAATATTACATGCTGATGGAATTTGATTTTCAGTAAGCCTACATCTGCATAATCTCTAAACACTAAAAATTTCCTGAATTCAGGATATATTTTTCATTCTAGATTATGACTAAATTTCCTTCAAGATTAGGACTCTGTTATCTCTTAATTTAGGAATATGTGATCATTAAACATTTAAGTTGAAGTCTACAACAATTTTCCTCAGTATCCAAATATATTCATTCACACCTCTTCATTGAGAAATGAAAGAAACTTGGGTTTAGAGTAACTTCTTAGATTTTTAAGCAATAAAGCATTATTTTTTAAGTGTATTATACACAAATACACACTCCAGAAGAAATCTCTTTTGTGAATTGGCTGCAACATTTCCTTCTTTTCTTACTCCCTTAAGTACTTGGCATAAATCTCCGCACACTCCTCAATTGACCCAGTAAAATATCCCTAGGATGAGAAAAATATTAAATTGCTCAAGTTTGTATTATAAACTGAGCAATTTATAATATAATGATATTATAAGATAATATAATATCTCATTATCTTATCCTATGATATCTTATAATGATATTATAAGATAAGATAATGAGATATTATAATATCTCATACAGAGACAATCCTTCTTCTTAAAACATCAGATGGTAATAGTAACAGTACTGAAATTGGAGTCAGAAGACCCAGGCTAGAACATGCATTGACTATTGGTTATAAGAATAAAAATGAGACAATGGAGCCAGAACAGTGGCTCACACCTGTAATGCCAGCACTTTGGGAGGCTGAGGCAGGCAGAGGACCTAAGCTCAGGATTTGGAGACCAGCCTGGGCAACATGGCAAAACCCTGTTTCTACAAAAAAAAATACAAAAATTAGCTGGGCGTGGTAGCATGTACCTGTAGTCTCCTCTACTCAGGAGGCTGAGGTGGAAGAACTGCTTGGGCCCGGAAAGTGGAGGCTAGAGTAAGCTATGACTACAGCCTGGGCATCAGAGCAAGACTCTATCTCCGCCCATTCACTCCCACCACCTCCACCCAAAAAAAGAGAGAAAGAGAAACTGACACGAAAAATTGAACACAAACGTTTAGAACCTGCTTCTTGGTGCAGAATTTAGAACTTCCCATTATCATGGCTTGTCAGAAAAGTCTAACTGTACCCAGGTGAGAGAAAATAGGAGGTTAAAGATTGTTCAATCACATGCACAGATAACATGAGCTCCATATACAGAAACTAAATTACGACCAAGGCACTCAGTGACATCACCCCATACAACACACATCGTTCTGCAGACACCTAAGGAATCAAAGGACACAGCACATGTTCAGTCGCAAGTGGGTTTAGTTTCCACTGCTGGGCACAAACTATGACCAGCTCCATCTTCAGAGTACACATAAGGAGCATACTATACCTCTCAAGCAATTCAGGAGATCAGAAGACAGACGCCATCCTGAAGGACAAGCACAGGAGTAAAAATAAGGGCCCTGTGAGGAAAGCAGGCACAGATGGCTGCAGCGGGCAAAGGCACAGGGATTCATGGCTGTATAAGAAAGAGAAGAAAGCACCGGTGAGTGGAAAACCTCCACATTAAAATCAAAACAGAGTACTAGGGGGTTGGGGTGCTTAAGTACGGGGTTACCGCTGCTGTTTTGTTTTCCCTAAAGTACTTATGCTTTCAACTTCCCTAGCATTAGGCCTTCAACTTAGAATTCATAAGAGACACAAGAGAGGAGAATGACTCAAGGTTACAGATCAAGCCACTCTATAACTGGATTATCAACAAACCACCACTGAGTAATCTGGAACTCACAGTAGAAATACGATGCCAAATAATCTGTCTCCTTGTCTGACCTAAAAGAGATCTTTTTGCATTAAACAAAAGTTGTGTGTTTGATATGTGACCTTGAAGTTTACCTAGAGTCTTCCAGATTTTGGGTTAGATAATAATCTTTTATTTTCTACTGATGATATCTCTGTCCGTCCCTGCAACTTGAAAATTGGGATCCTGTGTGGCCCCCACACAGGATGTTCCCTAGATTCTATATATTCCTATTACGCATACCATGTTATTAATAGATTATTAGTCCATTCATTCACCAGAAAAATGGTAGGTATTACTGTATACCAAACACCATTCTAAGCACTGGGGACGCTCTAAAAGTGGAGTATATAGTCTAGCAAAAAGAAACAGAACTAAACTCAGAGAGAGGGGGCTGGGGGAGAGAGAAAGAGAGAGAGTGATATTTCAGAACATGAGGGTAAAGAGCCAATGAATTATGAGGGGGTGGCAATTTTAGGCAGAGTGGTCAATGAGGGCCTCTGAAAAAGTGGCATTTAGGCAGAATCCTAAATGACATGAGGAGAAACTCACGCAGAGATCTAGAAAAGAGAAGTTCCAGGCAGAGGAAAGAGCTGGGGCAGAAGCTGAGAGGCGGGAAGTCACCTGCTGTGCTTCTGGACCAAAATGAAATCCAATGCAGCAACAGCGAGTGGGAGAAGAGAGCTGGAAGTAGCGGCGGCCACACTCTGAAGTGCGTGAGAAACAGCTGGAGAGTTTTGAGGAGAGACGATCAAGTGACGATTACGTGACTTATCTCCCCTCCCACCAGAAAGACCAGTGCAGAAGCCGAATCTTTCAGTCACCTGGCCACCCATACCACGCACTTTAGGACGACTCGCGCTGGCTACAGCAGAGCACCTATAAGACAGTGGTGCCATGATAAACTAGTCCTAAAAGAAAGCTGCTTTCAATCACAGAGTCGTGGCGATAAGAGACTTGAAGGTACTATCTCGTCTGTACTCTATTTGTCAGCTGAGGAAGTGGAGACTCACATGAGGGTCATAGAGGAAGCAGCCAATTGCTGAAATGATACAATTCAGATGTGCTGTTGTCATATCCATGGTTTGAATTTTCCATGGTAAATAAAAGTAATGGCAACATCAGGACTGGGGAAAGCGTAGAGTGGGGTGGTTTGTAAAGAGAAAAGGAAAATGTATTGCCCAAAGAAATGGGTCTGTTAACAGTGTGCATTTAGCATTCCCAGGGGCAGTGTTTTCCAAGCGACTCCCAGACAGGATGCTTCTCTGTTCCACTCACAGTTTGGTTGTTTCAAAGGATGAACTGCAACAATCCCAAGGGGCCACTGAATATTGTACATTACAACTGACTGCTTTCCCCCATGCCACTTGTTGGCTTGCATAACCCGACGAGTAGCCCGGTCAGTCCAGTACACGGAGTCTTCAAAGAGAGTCAGGGCATAGGGATGCCGTATAACCTGTGAGGCAGAAGAGAAGACTGAGACCTCACCCAAAAGTCACAGCCAAGGTGCACTGCGTCAAGGAGTATCTGCTCAAGACGACGATTTCCTTTAGCATGTCATTATTTACTAAAAACAGAAGGAAGTCATTGTGCCAAAGAATGGCAAAAAATACACAACTCCTCCTAAACTATTCAAGATCCTTTCTAAACTAGATCCCCACTAAACTATTCAAGATCCTTTCACATTCACGTGTCATTTACTCTTTATGTTTGTCTTGATGATTACACTGGGCATCTGTTTTACAAATGAAAACAAAACTGAAGCACAGAAAGCAAAGGTGCTGTATCAGGATCGCCCACAGTTAGAAGTCAGATGGAACTAGAGAGCTTAGAGACTGCTCCCCCAGAGCCACGCCCCAGCCCCCACTCCATCGTCAGCACCCTTGTCCCTGCTATTTCCACTGCCTTGTGCTGCCACTCACTGATTCACATCAGTCTTACGGTTTAGGTTCATCTTTCCTTCAAGTCGCAGCAACTACAAACAATGGCATTTTTTTTCTTTTCTTTTACTAAGTTCTGGGATACATGTGCAGAACGTGCAGGTTTGTCACATAGGTATACATGTGCCGTGGTGGTTTGCTGCACCCATCAACCCATCATCTAGGTTTTAACCCCCACATGCATTAGGCATTTGTCCTAATGCTCTCCCTCCCCTTGCCCTCAGCCCCCAATAGGCCCCAGTGTATGATGTTCCCCTTCCTCTATCCATGTGTTCTCATTGTTCAACTCCCACTTATGAGTGAGAACATTTGGTGTTTGGTTTTCTGTTCCTGTGTCAGTTTGCTAAAAATGATGGTTTCCAGTTTCATCCATGTTCCTGCAAAGGACATGAACTCATTCCTTTTTATGGCTGTATAGTATTCCGTGGTGTATATGTTTATTGTTAATGGGCATTTGGATTGGTTCTAATTCTTTGCTGTTGTAAATAGTGCTTCAGCAAACATACGTGTGCATGTGTGTTTATAGTAGAATGATTTATAATCCTTTGGATATATGCCCGGTAATGCAATTTCTGGATCAATATTTCTGGTTCTAGATCCTTGAGGAATTGCCACACTGTCTTCCACAATGGTTGAACTAATTTATACTCCCACCAACAGTGTAAAAGCATTCCTATTTTTAATGGAGGTCAATAACAGCTCTTTGATATAATATGTATTTTCTATATTTTCTCATTTAACTCATAAAAAAAAATTCAACAGAATTTATTGAATAAAAAATATTACATTAGGAACAGGCTATAATTTGACCAAGAAATATAAATCTAGTTAATTATTTTTGAAGATGGGGTCTCGCTCTGTTAGCCAGGTTAGAGTGCACTGGCACAATCATAGCTCACTGCAGCCTCGATCTCCCTGAGCTCAGGTGATCCTCCCACCTCAGCCTCCCAAGTATCTGGGACTACAGGCACACACCACGCCCAGCTAATTCTTGTATTTTTTT
>PVKP010029093.1:0-29359 GCA_004027715.1 Plecturocebus donacophilus
ACCAGGTGCCAGGCTGGAGTGCAGTGGCGTGACCTCGGCTCACTGCAACCTCTGCCTCCCGGGTTCAAGCAATTCTCCTGTCTCAGCCTCCCCAGTAGCTGGAACTACAGGCTCACACCACCATGCCCAGCTAATTTTTTTGTATTTTTAGTACAGACGGGGTTTCACCACGTTGGCCAGGATGGTCTCGATCTCTTGACCTTGTGATCCACCCGTCTCAGCCTCCCAAAGTGCTGGGATTACAGGAGTGAGCCACCGCGCCCAGCCTGTGTATTTTTATACACTTATTCTATAAATTTTCAACTTTGTCAATTTCAACAATGTAATAAAAGAAGTCATAGAATTTTAAAGGTTAAATATCACTTAGAATACCTTCCCAGATGTGCAAATTTATAGATTTTGAGTTGTGTTATTAACATGAATTCAGTCTCTTGAGAGGTATTGTGGTGTGTCACCTTAATTTTCAGCTGACCAAGGGTTAAGGTAAGATTACAACCTAGACTGTCAGTCTGGTTCTTAGGTCTTTTCTGAGATACCAACACTTCTAGTTTCTCCCTGATAACATATATCTCTTCCTGTTTTAGAACACTTTAGGCATTTTGTCATAAATTTAAATGCCACGTGAAAAATGTTAGTATTTCTTCTCACAAGTAGCTTTTTACAGACCCTTATAGCAAAGGGGAATCAAACAGTCCATTACCATTATTTTCACCTAACTCCAAAGAAGATCTTAATTAGACTTAAACAGAAGGCTTTTGGCTTGCTTCCAACAATCTTTATGCTACAAGATTTGTCTAATAAGACAAAGGCTCATTACCTTCTTTCCACTAAAATTATTTCCAATTCTTTTCTCTCTGGTATCATCTCCAAGATTTAACATGATGCCTCTTTGCAGTCATATGCATAATCTTTAGCCTAATCATCTTAACTCTAATCTTACTTAAACGACTTCCTAAATCACAAGTAAAACTTTACATGTGTCATCTATTGTTAATGAGTGTTTGTAAACCCCAAGGATGACATTGCCGGGCCTCTGTGTACTTATATGTGACTAGGTCTAAGTCAGTTCCCAGGGTATCTTGACTGACGTCTCTGGGAAGTTCTGGTGGGGTCTGCTTACATAGTCTTTTGTCTATGCATTAATTTTGTAGAACTCAAAAGTAGTCCAGCACAATATGATGCTGTGCACTTCCAAAGTTATTGAGCATAGATCTCATGTTAAATGTTCTTACCACAACAACAACAACAAAAAGAGACACAAGGAAACAAGGGAGGTGATGCATATGTCTATTACCTTGGGTGTTGATGTCACTATAAGTGGTTGCATGTGTCCAAACTCATCAAATTGCACACGCTAAAACTGCAGTTCTTTGTATAGCTGTTATACCTCAATAAAGCTGTCACACACAAAAAAAGCATCTTGTACAGAGCCAATCTGAACACACCTAAATATTTTTGTTTTGCTTTTCAAAAGACTCCTGGCTTTCATGGGTATCTCTGAAAAAAAAAAGGAGGGGGAACTTTGAGGAAGGGGACAGATTTTATTTCCAATGATATCAAAAAACTTTGAGGAAGGGGACAAATTTTATTTCCAATGATACCATGTGTAGAAGGTAGCCAAGTTACTGGTGGCAAATCTACACAAGTCTGCAGCAATCTCAATTCTTGTGTCCTCAGAAGAGAGAATTTGACTAAAAGGCATAAAGCAGAAAAAGAGACCAAGGCAAGTTTTAGAGCAGGAGTGGAATTTTATTAAAAGGCTTTAGAACAGGAAACAAAGGAAAGTACACTTGGAAGAGACTCAAGTGGATGACTTGAACAACAAATGTGGCTTTTAACCTTGATTATAAACTTTTATATGCTGGCCCACTTCTGGCATCTTGCACCCCTTTTCCATGATTCTTCCCTTTAGGTAGGCTGCCTACATGCACAGTGCCCTCCTTAAGGTTGGGAAGTAAGCATGCACACTGTGTTTAGGAAGTTGTACACATGTCCATCTGAGGCTTTCTTCCCCTTTCTGGTGGAATGCCCCAGAAGATCATACTCTGTCATTTTTTTTTCTCTAAATAACACACCTGGGCTTACTCACCCAATTACTGAGATTTTTATTGAAAGTTAATTACCAGTCTCAAGTGTTTTTATCTGTTTGTGAAATTGCCTCTCCCTGGCATTTGTGATCAATAACACTTTAGTGCGACAGCTGTGGAACATCAGGAAGTATCCTCCTTCAGCCTCCCAATAAAACAAATGGCTTTTCCACTGCACATGGGGTTCTTCTCCATTTGGGGCCCCCTTCTCTCTGTAGAGGGAGGCTTTCTTCTTCTTACCTAATTAAACTTTCCACTCCTCAAAACCACTCCACGGGGGTCCATGCCATTTATCTAATTGGCATGAGACAAAGGACCCTGGTGTTTTGCCAGTCATTGGAGCCATATCATTTTGGTGCATTGGCTGGAAACCTAAAGTACAACATTCATCAGAGTGGTGAGTATAGGAGCAGACTTTCTATTTTCATTTCTAAGGCTTCTCATCCAGTTTTTATTCTCTCAAATAACTATTATAAAAAGGGTGTTTGTCTGCTGATTAATGAGCCACAAGGGCTAGCCACTGGTCTTAAAGACTCAGATGTGAGGCTTGCTAAGGAGGATTTAGTCAGTACCTTAGTGCCACTGGGGTGCTGGGAATGTTGGTTCTGTCCAAATCAGTCTTCTTTCATGGGGAATCTTTGCCAAGAGGCTGGGAAAAGTACTGAAGCAACTGAGAATTTCTGGTCAGGGCACACTCTGGTGATATTCAAAAAATTCTGAACTGGACCCAACCTTGGACAGCCCACTCTGTGTGTTGGTAGAGAATCCCTGGCTATCCTGTCACAAAACTTTTTTTCTTTTTTTTATCCATGGTCTTTTACTCTCTCTGTGTGTCAAATGTGTGGAAATGTTTACAGTTCAGGGAAACAGGTCTGTTAGGAAAGATAGACAAATGCGGCAAGCAGTAACTCAAAAAACATCTCTTTCTACCATTTCTCTGGTAGCACACGGTATTTCTAAGCCAACAGCTCTACCTACTGAAAATAGAAATCCTCTTAATTAGGCTTTTTTTTTTTTTTCTAACAGTAACACTGCAGCTTCCTTTTGCACTACTAGAAATCAGACTCTAAGCCCCTTCTGTGAATGGGGGAATTCTGCTTTCAGCTATTAGGAGTAAAATGTCTGTTGAAGCCAAATTTTGGTCCTGATACTCTCCCATCAGCAGGAAAATTGCCATTATGTCCCCACATTCCTTTAAGACACTTAGTCTGTTTCCTATTAGAAGGATACTTAATTAATAAGGGGATTTTAAGTGCAGAAGGTAACCAGTACTATTTTTTAAGAGTAAATGCTTTAGCATGTGCCATAATAGCAGGCAGTCTAGCATATTTCCTCTATTTAAGGAGCCTTGCCAAAGATGACACAGTCTCTCCAGAGATCCATTTTCCTGGGAGCCAGGCAGTTGACATAGGTTTAGGAAATCAAAAGGGAATCACACGAGGCAGAGAAGCTAATGTTGCATGTGGAAAGTATAGTTAATCCTATCACTTAGTTTATTCGGTTTCATGGCTTGGAGGGCCATGCCTACAATCATGGGCAGCACATTTAACAGGGATCAGGAAGGGAAAACAGTTGGAAGGATGTTCCACTGTGTTGTTCTCCACCCTGGGTCATATGGAAAGGAAGAATACTAACAGGATGCTTTTATTCTCACTTCTTTTTTAGATGGGTAACAGATTATCTTCAGTTTGCACCCCTTTGTAGTGTACTCTGAAACACTGGAACGTTTTTAACCTCAGGAATTTGAAGAGAAAAACAACTCATTTTCTTTTGCACAAGGACATAACATTTTTACTAAACCTTTGCAAACATTGTAAGATCAATTTGGCTCTTTTAGCAATAATATTGGGCAAGCCCACAGGAAATAGTTCCTCAGAGCTAAAGCATATCTCACAGGAACAATCTGAGACAGCTATGAATGTCCCAACCCTTCCAGTCTCACTTATGCAGAATCCCCTGCAATCATATTATCAACTCCTCCAGCTCCACCATCTTCAGTATTACCCACTTGCCCTGCTTCACTCTTACCTCTGCGGGAAATGCCAGTGAAAATGATGTCACTAGGTTCAAGTTCCCTTATTATTACAGGATCTTAGGCAAATAAAGAGAGAGGCCAATTTTTTATGACCCTGATAGGTATA
This sequence comes from Plecturocebus donacophilus, assembly GCA_004027715.1. Taxonomy (NCBI): domain Eukaryota; kingdom Metazoa; phylum Chordata; class Mammalia; order Primates; family Pitheciidae; genus Plecturocebus; species Plecturocebus donacophilus. Next base: position 4,229 of record PVKP010029093.1, read on the forward strand.
TAAAAGCTTTCCAAAATTTAACTTGGGTATTTTATCACACATAGAAGAACATTATACTGCTCCTAAACCAAACCCTAATGGCAGCTGAAAAGCAGCTCTGCAACCAGCAAGTAATTTCAGAGATAAGCAACATATCTCCTACAATACACCGAAAGGGAAGAAAAAAATCAGAAAAGTGAAAAAATTGCAGAAACACCATTTTCAATTGAAAGGGAAGCAGTTCCCCTTAACAACCATGATTAGGACCACAAAAGCTCTGCAGATAAATGAAAAAGAAAGCACTATTTAATATGCATTGTAGAGGGCCTATGAAGAACTAAGGCCATACCTCTGGATTATTGTAAACTGTCTATGATAAAATAAAATCTCAGATGAAAATCCTGTAGTCTTTATGGAAAGGCTGAGAGAGACATTAATAAAACACACATCCTTAACCTCTGATTCTGTTAAGGATCAGGTCATCTTGAAGGAGAAGTTTATTACACAGGTAGCTCCCAATATTAGAAGGAAACAACAGAAGCAAGCTATAGGACCAGATAGCACTTTAGAGAACTCCCTGAAGGTTGCCACTTTTGTCTTTTATAATAGGGACCAGAAAGAGAACCCGCCCCCCAAAAAAGAGAGAGAAACCACAGAAGAAGAACAGAAGCTCTAGTAGCAGCTTTGCAGGCTTGCAAAGTTCAGGATCCCCACGGCGCATCCACTAGCTCTTATCTATGTGACAAGTCATGGGATTTTAATAAGGAATGTCCAGGCAGGAAGACAAAGCCACCTAGACCCTATCCAGCCTGTGGTGGAGACCACTGGAGATGGAACTACCCCTGGAGATGGAGGTCACTTGGTTCAGAACCAGTCTCACAGCTGGTCCAACAGGACTGGTAAGTCCTCGGGCTCAAACACCCGGCTTCAGTGGCTCAAACTGCCATTACAGCACAGGAGCCCTGGGTGATTCTGGAAATTGAAGAAAGAAAAGTGTACCTCCTTCTAAACCCTAGAAGCAGTCTCTCTCTCTTTCTTCCTCTCTAATCAAGGCCTCCCCTCTTTCCATATCATGACTATAAGGGGAGTCAGGAAAAACTCTAATCCAATATTTTTCTCAATTTTAGTTGAAGTTAAGAGGACCTATTGTTCACACATGCTTCCAAACCACTGTCAGAATAGCTTCATGAGTCAGAAAAGCCTCAAAATTAACCCCAGTATGTAATTTATTTGTTTGCACTCCACATAACCTCGCAGGATCACTGTCCCCCAGGGGAAGCTCGTAGCTGAAAAACAGCCAGTAAAGCAAGAAGTATATAAGGCCAGATAAGCAGTAGTCACTCTTTTCAGACACAAACCCTCAATTAGATAAACTAGTAGCTCTTACAAGAGCATTGAAATTAAGCAAAAGAAAGATAGCTAACATTTACACTGACTCCAAGTATGCTCTTTTAGCTCTCCATGTCCGTGCTGCCATTTAAAAGAAAAGGCATTTTCTTACCACTAACGGATCTGCTATAAAATATCACCAGAAAATTAGCAGATTATTATTCTGTTTTTCTTCCCTGAGAAATAGCAGGGAGGCATTGTGGGGGACATCAAAAGGAAACAAAGTAGCCAAAAGAAATAGGTTAGCTGATCAGGAAGATAAGTCAGTGGGAAGGAAGAATCAAGACATTAACACACCTCAAATTTCTCCAATCTAGGAAGGCTCCATAAGAGAAATTAAACCTCAGTATTTGCCTGCAGAAATAGAATAGGACTCTTTTCAAGGGCATAATTTCCAGTCCTCAGGGTGGCTACAGTCAGAAGATAGCAAACTCCATTTGCCAGCCTCCAGCCAATGGAAAGTCTTTAAAATCCTTCACCAAGCTTTTCACTTGAGAAAGGATAAGACTTATCACTGTGCTCAGAGATTGTTTTCAGGCAAGAAACCTCTAAATTGGCTAGGCACGTAACCTCTCTAGCTCACTTCCAACAAGAATTAACACAACTATCATAATCCCAACCCCAGGAAATAGAACCACCTTTATTTAACCTAGAAAATTGGGTATTAGTGAAAAATCTCATCTCCCTCTCTTTCCCTATGATGATTTAGGAAGGGGTCTACACTGTTCTTCTTTCAACCCCCTTTGCAGTAAAAGTTACAGGAATCAACTTTTGAATACATCACACTCAAGCTAAAGCCTGAAGAGCTGATGGAGCAACCCCCATCAGCCCAGAGGAATGTTCCGAATATCAATGTGGTGACATAGGAAATCTTAATCTGAAAATCATAACAAATAAGTAACTAACTGAGGGATACTCATTTTACTCAGTCCCGCTCCTACCTCACCAGATACTTTTTATTATTTATACCCTTTTCTCTTAAATTCAGTGCCAAATATTAGAACTTCTTTTAATGCATATTTGCAGGAAGATTTTAACTATTCATAGAATCACATTTGTAAGTGTGTAGATTCCCAAAGGAAAATGCTGTATCTCAGCAAGTAAAGTTTTAAACGGAAATTATTTACTATACCACTCTTGTGGGAATTGTTACAGTCATGCTACTGCTTGCAATAGAACTATACACTGTAGCATGCACAATGTGAAATTCTGGTTGTAAAATTTTAATTGCTATAGTATTTTGCCTGATTATCATTCTTATAACAGGGTTAATACGTGCATGAAAGATTTAGCTAACATTGTTTTGCTTATAGTGCTAGTAATAGTTACAGATGAGAAGTAATCATGAAAATTTTACTATCATTAAGTTTTATAGAACTTTTTATTGAAGATTGGTAATAGGTTGCACTCTAAATTATGGAAAGAAAGTTATAAAGAAAGAAATTTTATATATAAGAAATGATTTCGTATGGTAAATTCTTGTCTTAAGAGGAAATGTTTGTTGGCTGCATAAATGTCTACTTTTGAAAAGTGTCATTTATGCAGCCAACAAACATATGAAAAAAGCTCATCATCACTGGTCATTAAAGAAATGCAAATCAAAACCACATTGAGATATTACCTCACACCAGTTAGAATGGCGATCATTAAAATATCAGGAGACAACAGATGCTGGAGAGGATGTGGAGAAATAGGAATGTTTTTACACTGGTAGGAGTGTAAATTAATTCAACCATTGTGGAAGACAGTATGGCAATTCCTCAAGGATCTAGAAATAGAAATACCATTTGACCCAGCAATTCTATTACTGGGTATATACCCAAAGGATTATAAATCATTCTACCATAAAAACGCATGCACACATATGTTTGTTGTGGCACTGTTCACAATAGCAGACTTGGAACCAACCCAAATCCCATCAAGGATAGACTGGATAAAGAAAATGTGGCATATGTACATCATGGAATACTATGCAGCCATAAAAAAGAGTGAATTCCTGTCCTTTTCAGGGACATGGATGAAACTGGAAACCATAATTCTCAGCAAACTGACACAAGAACAGAAAAACAAACACTTCATATTCTCACTCATAAGTGGGTGTTGAACAATGAGAACACATGGAAACAGGGAGGGGAACATCACACACCAGGGTCTGTGGGGAGAGGGGAGAGGGGAGGAATAGCATGGAGTTGGGGGACTGGAGAGGGAAAGCATTAGGAGAAATACCTAATGTAGATGACAGGGCGATGGATTCAGCAAACCACCACCATGGCACGTGTATACCTATGTAACAAACCTGCACGATCTGCACATGTACCCTATAACTTAAAGTATAATTTTAAAAAGCCTTTTAAAAAAAGAGGAAATGACTGGTTGTTTAAAGGAAGGATATTTAAAGCAAGTCAGAAAGTTTATGTATGTTGTAAGAGGGTCTGTGAAAGTCATGAAAGAATTTAGTAATTAAAGGAAAGAAATCATCAAGATTAACGTTAAAGTTATTTTAGCCACCCAATAACGTATTTCTCCCAATCACATTGCAAGTTATAAAAATGGCCTAAACCTTAAGTTATTCTCTAATGTCAACTCTAGGGGGAAATGTGTGCTTTCTCAAGGAAAATGTTACTTTTATACTAACGTTTCTGATAACGTACAGCAACATCTAGTGGAGACAAACTGTCATTTCAATCCATTGGTGTAACTAATAGGCATCAAATTCTGTCAGTTATGATCTATAAGACCCCCACTAACAGTGGTCATCTTATTGATCATAATCTAACCCTATATTTTAAATCTCCTTATAAAATTTATCTATTTTTACCTAGAAGCAATCAAACTTCAAATGATGCTGCAGTCAGAGCCACACATAGACATGTCATTTTTTTCCGAGAACCCTTAGATCAACCTCAGAAGACCCAATTGCTGATTCCCCAACTGACACCTCTTTTCAGCAGGAAGTAGCCAGGAGGAATCATTGTCCAATGTCCCCTAACAGCAGTTAGGTTTACTCTCTTGAGTGGGGAATGATACAAGTGTTATTAAGAAATAATTTTTCGGCACCTAGAAAGGGTAGAAGTTCTCAGTGGAATTTTTCTTTAATAAAAAGCAACCCCAAAAACGTTTTTTTTTTTCTAACAGAAAGTGGCTTGAAAAATCAGACCAATGAGCATTGGTATCCAAACGTCAGTGATTAGAAACCAGGTCCAACCAACAGGTAATTCTATCTGTACACTAAAAACCCCTGCTTTGAGTTGTCCCAATTTTCTGGACTGAACCAATGTATTTCTTAAATGTATATGATTGAAGTCTCAAATCTCCCTAAAATGTATAAAACCAAGCTGCATCCCAACCACCTTGGTCACATATTCTCAGGACCACCTGAGGGCTGTGTCACACAGACCATGAACACTGATATTTGGCTCAGAATAAATCTCTTCAAATATTTTAGAGTTTGATTCTTTTCATTAACAATGTCCTTTGCAGCAAAATGGATGGAGCTTTAGGCCATTAACTTAAGAAAATGAATGCAGGAATAGAAAACCAAATACTGCATAATTTCACTTACAAGTAGGAGCTAAACAATGAGAATGTGCAGACACATAGAGGAGAAAACCATACACTGGGGCCTCCTTAAGGGTAGAGGGTGGGAGAAGAAAGAGAATTAGAAAAAAAAAATCTATTGGATACTATGCTTATTACTTGACTGATAAAATAATGTATATACCAAACACCATGACACACAGTTTGCCTGCACAATAAACCTGTACATGTACCCCTGAACCTAAAATAAGGTTAAAAACTGAAATAAAACAAAATATACTCAAACGAAAAAAAGTAGGCATTGTAACTAGGGTGAGAGATATTATTGTGGTTCTAATTTGCATTTATCTGATAATTAGTGACATTGAGCACCATTTTATGTGTTTGTTGACACTTGTATGTCTTTTGAAAAATGTCTGCTTTTATACTTTGCCCAGTTTTTAATGGGGCTGTTTGTCTCTTTCTTGTTGAGTTGCTTGAATTTCTTGTAGATTCTGGATATTAGCTCTTCGTTGAAACCATAATTTGCAAATATTTTCTCCTATTCTGTAGGTTGTATGTTTACTCTGTTTTTCTTTTTCTGTGCAGAAGTTTTTACTTTGATTAAATCTTATTTATGGTTTTCTTAACTTTTATTTTAAGTTCACGGGTACATGTGCAGACTTGTTACATAGGTAAACTTGTGTTATGAGAATCTATTGTATATATTATTTGATCACTGAGGTATTAAACCTAGTACCAATTAGTTATTTTTCCTTATTCTCTGCCTCCTCCCACCCTCCACCATCTGACATTCCCCAGTGTGTGTTGTTTCCATCTATACGTCCATGTGTTCTCATCATTTAGCTCTCACTTATAAGTGAGAAAACGTGGTATTTGGTTTTCTATTCCTGCATTAGCTTGCTAAGGATAATGGTCTTCAGTTCCATCCAGGTTGCTGCAAAGACATAATCTCATTATTTGTTATGGTTGTACAGAATTCCATGGTACATATGTACCACATTTTCATTATTCAGTTTACCATTTATGAACATTTAGGTTGATTTCATGTCTTTGCTATTGTGAATAGTGCTATGATGAACATACACATGCACGTGTTTTCATCATAGAATAAATTATATTCCTTTGGGTATATACCCAGTAATGGGATTGCTAGGTTGAATGGTATTTCTGTTTTTAGGTCTTTGAGAAATCACCACAATGCTTTTCATAATGATTGAACTAATTTACACTCCTACCTACAGTTTATAGGCATTCTTTTTTCCCACAACTTTGCCACAATCTGTTAATTTTTGACTTTTAATAATTGCTATTCCAACTGGTATGAGTTAGTACCCCATTGTGGTTTGATTTTCATTTTTCTAATGATTAGTGTCAGGCATCCAAGTGCAAGCCTGGCCATTATAGACTTGGTGACCCACATGCACACCTCTGAATAGTCTCCAGGAGCCAGAAAGTCTGAAGTAACTGGATGGCCACAAAGAGAAGTGAAACAACTAGTTCCTGCCTCAACTAATTGCTCTCCCCTTGCAACCTTCAACCATTGTTCCTGCTCAGCCTTGCAAAATTTTCCCCCTAGACGTTAGGTTTCTCAAGGCCCCCACCCCTATAACTATGTAATTTACTACAACCTCCCCTCTACTTGCAATTGATAACCCCCACCTTATGATCAAGCATGTTTTTAATAGATAACCCCTACTCTATGACCATGCATCCCCTGAAAGCCCCCCAGCAATGCCACTCCCCAGGCTTGCAAAACCACCCTGAACTGTAACTTCTGTAACTTTCCACTGCCTACCCCAAGACTATAAAAGCAACTTTTATCCCATCGCCCTCCACTGAATCTCTTTTCAGACTCAGCCCACCCACACCCAGGTGAATAAACAGCCATGTTGCTCAAAGAAAGCCTGCCTAGTGGTCTCTTTATATGAGTGAGTGCGTGCCTAATATTTGGTGCCAAAACATGGAACAGGGGAACTCCTATGGGATGACAGACCCCTGTCCCTCCTTGTGCTCCCTTTATGAAGACACATACCTACAACCTAGGCTCATCAGACCAGCCCAAGAACCCACTCAACATCCTCAGATCAGGTAAGTAGTTTGCCTCAACTCTTTTCTTTAGCCCTTTTCACTACCTGTCAGCTTCCTTCTTTCAGTTTCATTTTCCTCTCCCTTTCAGCAGAGACAAGAAAGACAGGACTTTCTGTGAGGTTCATGACTGGAAAAAATCCTATGTGGGTCACAGAACCAGGAAGACAGTCTTCTCTCAGTGACTGATCATTGCAGAGATGTCTGCTCTTATCACTCACTTGCACTCGTAGGTGATGGATCAACGTGGGGGATGCCCCATTTGACCAATTCATCCCAGGTACAGACCAAGGATTAGTCTAGGACACCTGCTAAACTGCTTGATTGTGCATTCACTTTCCTTGTCTCTGCTGCTCTTCTTAAACTATGGACAATCTTTTGCCCTCCATTTTTCTCTCTTCTCCCTTATCCTACATTCTAAAAGCAAATCAAACCCCTCCACCTATCACCTGACCTAAAACCTAATTGTCTTATTTTCTTCTTCAATACCTCTTAGCCACAATATAAATTGGACAATGGCTCTACATGGCCAGAAAATGGCTCTTTTAATTTTTCTATTCAGCGAGACCTAGAAAATTTTTGTCAACAAATGGGCAAATGGTCTGAAATTCCCTATATCCAGGTATTGTTTTTTATATTCCAATCCCTCCCTAATCTCTGCTCTCAATGCAATCCATCCCAAATTTTCCTTCTCTCCTTTCCATCCACTCTTCCTATCTCTGCCAGTGATTCAGAGTCCTCCTTGTCCATCAACCCTTCCAAATTTCCTCCTGCCTGCCTGTCCGAACAGACCCTAATCCAGGCCCTAAGCCCCCCAGAGACTCCCTCCTCCTCCTCTGCCAACAAGCTACCTCCTAATGCCCCTCCTGTCACCTCCCCACCTCATACCTGGTCAGCCTTGGAGTTTAGTCCTGTAGCTAACTTCTCTGCCCCTACCCAACAATTCCCCCTTTGAGAGGTGGCTGGAGCCTAAGGCATAGTTAGGGTGCACATTCCTTTCTATCTGACTTTTCCAAAATCTGCCAGAAGTTAGGCTCCTTTTCATCAAATCCTCCAATACTTAACCCAGACGTATAATCTCACCTGGAGCAATTTAAATGTCATCCTTACTTCTACTCTCACACCTGAAAAATGTTTATCACCCAATCAGTCCCTAACATTAAAAAGGCTACAGAAATAAAAATCTGGCCCTCAAACTCCGCAACAGGAATTAATCAACCTCGTCTTCAAGGTATGTAATAATAGGGGAAAAGCTGCTCAACAGCAGCGCATCTCAGAACTACAAATGCTTGCCTCTGACATAAGAAAAATCTCAGCCACACCACTGGCTCACAAAGACTTCAAGGCGTCCAGACTGCAGCGTCTAGCTGCCTCTCCCCTACCTTGTTTCAAGTGTGAGAAACCTGGCCTCTGGGCCAAGGAATGCCCACAGCCTTGGATTCCTCCCAGGCCCTCCCCTGTCTTGGTGGGCCCCCACTGGAAGTTGAACTCTGCGACTCACGTCACTGCTCCTCAGCTTGGTGGCTAAAGACTGATGCTGCCTGAACATCTCAGAGGCCTCCTGGACCATCACAGACACTGAACTTCAGATAACTCTTACAGTGGAAGGTAAGTCAATCCCTGTCTTAATATAGGGGCCACCCACTCCAAGCTAACCTGTCTCTTCGGCCTCAATAACTGTTATTGGAATTGACAGCAAGGCCTCCAGGGCTCTTAAAACTCCCCAAGTCTAGTGTCAATTAGATCAGCACTCCTTTCCACATTCTTTCCTAATCATTCCCCACTTATCCAGATATGTTAGGATATCCGTTAAGCCAAGATATTCTAACAAAATTGTCTACCTCCACAAATATTCCTAGGCTACAGCTACACCTCAAGCTGCCCTCCTCCCCAAACCCATACATTTCTCAATAGCTCCCCTTATGTCCCCCTAACTTAACCCTAAGGTGTAGGGCATCACCTCTCCATTCATCCTGTAGCGTCAAACCCCTATGCTTTCCCCAACTTCTCTGAAACTCACCCGAATTCCTAAGGAAACTTAAATGTCATGCTCCTGTCTATCTTGCTGCTTTACCCTGTTTATCCATTCTGTGTGCCAAGACATTTCCTGATTCCAACCCTGGCTGTCACCTTTAACTCTCTTCTAAAGTAAATTAATGATTTTCTTTTCCAAGGTGCCCTGTGTAACTTCTTTGCTTATTCCTCCTGCTCCCTTGGTTGCTTCACATAATAGCACCTGTTATTTACCTGTACAAAACCCTTAACCCATTCTTTGCTAAACCAATTCAACCCAACCCTGTTCCTTATACACTGATGAAATTTGGGGTTATGCAGTTGGAATTCTTACACAAGAGCCAGGTCTGAGTCCTGTTTTCTTCCTCCCTAAGCCACTTGACTTCACTGTCTTAGGTTGGCCCTGATGTTTACAGGCAGCAGCTGCTTCTGCTCTACTCCTTCTTTAGGCCTTCAAAATCACAGACTATTCCTCACTCACTCTCTACAGCTCTCACAATCTTCAGGCTTTAGTATCCTCTTTTCATCTTCCACATTTGTTATCTGCCCCATGTCTTATCCAACTCTATTCACTCTTTGTTAAAACTCTCACTGTGACTATTACACATGCCCTGATTTTAATCCAATCTCTCATCTAATATCAAACATAAATACAAGCCTCAAACCCCATGACAACTTTATTTCCCTAATCCATGTAGCATCCTCTTCATTTTCACATATTTCTCTTTTCCCTTCCAGACCCAGACCACTCGTGGTTTCTTCAAAGCCCAGTCAGTTGGCACCAGCTAAAGCTGTTCGTGTAGTTGTATTCCACTCATCTATCATTGAGGCTGCTACACTCCCTCCCTCTACCACTTCTTAGCTAGCTAAATTAATTGTTTTAACCCGTGCTCTTACTCTTGCTAAGGGACTACATGTAAATATGTATATGCCCTCCACATCCTACACCACCATGCTGCTATATGGGCAGAAAAAGGTTTTCTCACCACACGGGGGTCCTCTATTATCAATGCCCCCTTAATAAAGGCCCTCCTTAAAGCCACTCTCTTCCCAGCCAAGTTTGGAGTAGTCCGCTGTAAAACACACCAAAAAATGTAAAATCCCATTGTCCAAGAAAATGCTTTTGCCAATGAGACAGCTAAGAAGGAAGCAAACGCACCAATATCCCCTCCTAGGAGACAATATTTTTATTTTTCAACAATGACTTCTACTTACTCTTCTTCTGAATCCTTAACTTACCAGTCACTTCTCACTCAAGGCAGTTGGTTTTTGGATTAAGGAAAATTTCTTCTTCCTGCCCCACAAGCTCATTCTATCCTCTCTTCCTTTCATAACCACTTTCATGTGGGATATAAACCTCTGGCCTGTCCCTTAGAACCTCTTATCTCCTTCCCTTCATGAAAGTCCATCCTTAAAACAATTACATGTTAGTGCTCCATTTGCCACTCTACCAACCCCCAGGGATTTTTAAGACCCTTCTTTCTTTCCCAGTCACCAAGCATGGGGATCTACTCCCATGCCAGATTGGCAAATTGACTTTACTCATATGCCCTGTGTCAAGAAATTCAAATATCTTCTTGTATGGGTGAATACCTTTACAGGGTGAATTGAAGCCTTCCCTACTGGAACAGAAAAGGCCACTGCTGTTATTTTTTGTCTATTAAATGATATCATTCCCCAATTTGGCCTGCCTACTTTCATACAATCTGACAATGGCCACACTTTTATTAGCCAAATCACCCAAACAGTCTCTCAGGCCCTTAGCATTCAATGGAATCTCCATGTCCCTTACTGCTCTGTCATTAGAAAAAGTAGAAAAAGCTAATGGCCTTCTGAAAACACATCTTACCAAACTCTCCCTTCAATTAAAGAACGACTGGGTATCCCTTCTACCTATTGCCCTTCCCCAAATTCGTTCCACTTCCTGGGAACCCACCAGACACAGCCCATTTGAACTCTTATATGGCTGCACCTTTTTGCCTGAGCCTTACCTTTTCCCAGACACTAGCCTTATTGGAGACTATCTTCCAGTTCTCCAACAAAATAGGCAGGAAATTCTTCAAGCTGATAACTTCCTCTTACCCACTCCAGATACCTGGCCTTATGAGGACACTTTAGCCAAACAATTAGTGCTGGTCAAGAATCTAACCTATCCAGCTCTACAGCCTCAGTGAAAGGGTTCCTACCTGGTTGTCTACAGCACCCCAACTTCTGTCCATCTACAAGACACTTCCCACTGGGTTTACCATTCCAGGATTAAACCGTGCCCATCAGACTACCAGTTTAGTCCATCTATCTCTTCTTGGAAGTCTCAAATAGTTTCTTTTACTTCTCTTAAGCTTACTTGAATTCCTGAAGAGTAGACACAAACCACACATGAGTTTAGTTTATATTCCAACATTAACAGTATCCTCCTCTTAAATTTGCTATTTGCAGCAGGACTCTGCACAGTCACCCCTAAAGCTTGATCTACACCTCACAAGCTCTCTATTACTTCTAATCACCCTTCTTGTCTACATTTAAGTGCCGTATGCCTGCTTGCCTTGCAAATTCAGTTTTCCTCCAGACCATTTTAGCTGATATCTCATAGTTCTACCCACAGACTTCCACCTCAACTACTTCCTTGAGTGGATAGATGACCTTGCGTGACAAGGGACAGTCCAATTCTTTCACCCTAATGAAGTTCTCCTCTTCACTTTTCTACTCACTTATTCTCAGTCCTTCCTAACTAACTTCAATATACCATCAATCTAACTCATTTCTCCTCACTAGTTCCAACCCATTGTTGACAAAAAATTTCTGGCTGTGTATCTCCCTTTCTTCCTCCTCTTATACCGCTATTCCTGTCCTGCCAGCTGATTGGGCTACCTCTCCTGTCTCCCTACGTCTCCACACCTCTTTAAACAGTCCCCATCTCTGCCCTCCCATGGAGCTTCTCTATTTTTTAGACAAGTTTAGCAAGACCTCCTCAGACACTTCATACCAACAAACTGTTACACTTCTCCACAACTATTTACAGCAACTCTCACCTCATATCAACTCCACTCCTTCCATATTAGAACCCCTTACCACACAGACAACTATCTTCACTCCTGCTCCTCGATGCATTTTCTGCCAACAAACCATTGACATTCCCTTAGGTAATCTATCTTGTAAATGCTCCTTTACTCTTCATCTCCGAAGCACTGATGCTCACGTTAATATGCCTATAGGAGCATATTCACTTCGCTTTACTGACAAGTTCACTATCACTACTAATAACCTCAAAAATATTAACAGTCATTATTGTTCAGGTCAGCACCTTCCCTGTCTCTCACTCCATCCTTGACTACCCTCTCCCTGCTCCTCAGATTCTCCTCCTAGACCCTCTTAATGCTTACTCATTCCTGGCCCTACAAATGTTAGTAGCACACTATTTGTTGATACTATGCACTTCATCATACATTATGAAAATCAAACTGCCCCCAATACACAGTTGCCCCATCAATCTCCCTTTCAACTTCTAACAGCTGCTGTCCTTGCTAGATCTTTAGGAGTCTGGGTATCTAACTCCCCTTTCAAGAATCCCTCCCATATTTTCACACTACATTTTCAATTCTGCCTTGTCCCAGGCCTTTTTTATGTGGCTCCTCCACCTATATATGTCTACCTAGTAACTGGACAGGCACCCATTCCTTAGTCTTCCTTATTCCTAAAATCCAATTTGCCAATGGTAATGAAAAACTTCCTGTCCCCCTAATGACATCTACTGAACAAAAAAGAGTCATCCAGCTAATTCCATTACTTATAGGAATATGGCTTGCAGCCTCCACTGTGGGCCTTGGAACTGGCATAGTGGGGATCACCACCACTGTCACAACATTCTGCAGTATGTCTACTGATTTCTCTGCTAGCATTACAGACATATATAATACCTTGTTTGTCCTTCAAGCTTAAATTGACTCTTTAGCTGCAGTTGTACTCAAAACCATCGTGGCCTTGACTTACTTACTGCAGAGAAGGGAGGACTCTGTATATTTCTAAATGAGAAATGTTCTAAATGAGAAATGTATGTCTAAATGAGAAATGGCTGTTTTCTAGCTGGATGTCATGGCTTTTTCCAATCCTTACACCCCTAATACCTGTCTTCCTTCTCCTCTTATTCAGGCCTTGCATTTTCCAATCAGTCTCTCATTTCCTATAAAACCCTATCCAGGCCATCACTAATCACTCTATATGGCAAATGCTACTTTTAACAACACCACAATATCAGCTCCTGTATCAGGCAGGACCTCTCAGCTGCTTAAAAGAAGACATCTTGCCAATCCTCCCCATTCATTTGCCTGTCTTATCCCAGTCCTGTTTCATAGACTTCATCCTTCTAGGATCAACCAGAGATACCAATTCATCACTCATGAATTCCAGGCAATGCCCAGCTATTGTTAAGATGCAGTGTGACACCTCTCTGGAACCTGCCCATATTTCTTTCAATCCAAGTCTTCCGGAACCACCACTCTCCATCCTTGGTCAAAGGCTTCATCACCACCCACCTTAAAGCTATTATGCTTAAAGGCTATTTTTAGATAATTAATCCTATTAGGACAATTTGAAGCTCAAAAATATGCTAACTGACACCTTGTTTAGTACACAAAGTGGAGCCCTAAGCCAAAGACTTAATTAAACACTTACAAAACTACAAAAATCACAGACTTTTCTTCTTTGTGTCCATGAAGCTCCCTGTCACACTTGAAGACGTCTTTGAGAAACATTGCCCCTACTCACTTTTCTAACCTTTTTCTTTATACATTTATAAGAATATGGGAATATCAGGTCTTGAAGTCCAAGACTGGCCCTTATAGCCTTGGTGACCTACACGTACACCTCTGGATGATCTCCAGGAGCCAGAAAGTCTGAAGTAACCAGTTGGCAACAAAGAGAAGTGAAACAACTAGTTCCTGCCTCAAATGATTGCTCTCCCCCTGCAACCTTCAACCATTGTTTCTGCTCAGCCTTGCAAAAATTTTCCTCCTAGACATTAAGTTTCTCAAGATTGGCACACATGTAACTAAGTAATTTACCACAAATTCCCCTCTACTTTCAACTGATAACTCCACCCTAATGACCATGCCTGTTTGAAATAAATGACCCCTACCCTTGTGATCATGTATCCCATGACACACACACCTTGCAATATCCATCCCCCCACCCTGGCTCACAAAACCACCCTGAACTGTAACTTCAGTAACTTTCCATTGCCATCCCCAAACCTATAAAAACCAACCCCTAACCCACCATCCTCCACTAACTCTCTTTTTGGACTCAGCCAGCTCACACCTGGGTGAATAAACAGCCATTTTGCTCACAAAAACCTGCCTGGTGGTCTCTTTAAGTGAGCAACACGCCATTTTGCTCACAAAAACCTGCCTGATGATCTCTTTAAGTGAGCAACACGCCTGAAAATCAGTGTTGTTGAACTTTCTTTAATGTAATTGTTGGCCATATGTATGTCTTGCCTTTGCATGTGGGATCTTCATTACTAATTATTTTCCCAGGCCAATGTCCAGAAGACTCTTTTTCACATTTTCTTTTAGGATTTTTATAGTTTCATGTCTTACATTTAAGGCTTTAATTCATCTTGCATTAATTTTTGTAAGTGGTGAGAGATAGGTGTTCTGGACTCAGAAAATCTGAGGCAGGTTTTAGTTTACTTAGAAAGTTTATTTTGCCAAAGTTAATGATGCACCCATGACACAGCCTCAGGAGGTCCTGAAAACATGTGCCTAAAATGATCAGAGCACAGCTTAGTTTTGTACACTTTAGGAAGGCATGAGACATCAATTGATATATGTAAGAAGTATATTGGTTCAGTCTAGAAAGGTGGGACAACTTGAAGCAAAGGCAGGAAGACTTGAAGTGGGAAGGAAGGTTCCAGGTCACAGATAGGTGAGACATAAATGATTACATTCTTTGAGGCTAATTAGTCTTTCAAAAGAAAGCAATCAGACATGTATTTATCACAATGAGCAGAGAGCTAACTTTGAATACACCGGGAGGCAGGTTTTACCTAGGCAGTAGCTTGAGTTTTCCTTAATGATTTTGGGGACCAAAGATATTTTTTTCTTTCACAGTTTCTTCCTTTCCTTTTCAAAAATCTTTTGGAGAAAGCATTCTACAAGAAAACGAGTCTCTGGCCTCAGGTTTCACTTAATCTCTTATGGGTAGAATAATTATTCCTAGATGGGTACGTCCAAAAACTTCATTTTTAGCAGGTTGTAAAGTCTCATGTCCTGTAAAGGAAAAATAGAGGGGAGATGAAGGGAGTAAAAGTAGCAATAAACAAAAGAATAATCCTGGAAAAATTGATATAGGTAACATTACTCTGAAGTAAACACATTAATAGGAAGGTATGAAAATGGCTTATGCATGCAAATAGGTTGCTATTATTTTCTTTTGAAGTTTAAGTTGTCTGGCTTCAGTTTGCACATTTTAAGAAAGCACAGCTTAGTTTTCAGTGACTCCAAATTTGAAAAATATAAAAAATTGGATGAAAAATATAGTAAATATTATTTTGAAGACTTGTGGCCAAGGAAAAATAGAATTCTGTCCCAACTGTAGAAAATAACAGAAAATTTTTTAAAATTAGGCAAGACTGGAATCTAATAATGAGTGTACTATAGGTTTGAAACATTTTTTTTTCCAACCTTGTTTGCCAATTTTGGTAGACAAAGGTCACTTTATTACACATGGTCAAATTATTTGTATGCAGTACAGAAAAAAATAGTTATTTTTTACATTGTCTTTTAAATTGGCTTTGAGGGAACTTAGTTTCATAAGAGAAATCTCAGATAAGACTTTTTTTTTTTTTTTAAAGCTGAGCCTAGCCATAGATTTGTGCCATCAAATACCTATGAGTGGGGTGAGTTTCTCTTCTCTTGAGGTTTCAAGGTAAATATGGGGCTTCTGCATCTCTTATAAAGTGACATTCTTTACTTACCACAGGTCAGAAGCCCTGTACAGAGACTGTGTAAAGAAAATATGAGGCCAGTTTTTCAAAAGGCTTTATTGGCTCCATAAGTCAAGTTTAATTCCTTAAAGAAAAGTAGGCCGAAAGGCTTGCAAGACGGCCAAATAGGAACAGCTCTGTTGCGCAGCTCCCAGTGAGATTGACAAAAAATGGTGGAAGACCTCTGCATTTCCAATGGAGGTAACTGGTTTATCTCATTGAGACTGGTTGGACAGTGGGTAAATCCCAAGGAGAATGAGCCAAAGCAGGATGGGGTGTCACCTTCCTTGGTAAGAACAAGGGGCTGAGGAACTCCCTTTCCTAGCCAAGGGGAGCCATTAGGGACTGTCCCCTGCAATCCAGCCCACATACTCAGCTTTTCCCATGGTCTTCACAACCTGCAGACTAGAAGATACCCTCTGGTGATTACAACACCAGGGCCCTGGGTTTCCAGCCTCAGTCTGTTTCCTTTTAGGTGTGTTTATATTTCTGGCCTTGTGAGCAGGATTCAGAGTAACTTACCCAACCACCCAGTGTTTCCCTCTGAAAGTGATGCTCACTATCAGCATAAACCCACTGCATTCTCTTCATCTTCAGACTAGAGCACTTCAGGTGAGTGCTTCTGAATTTAGACTTCCCACTCTTTGATTGAAGGTCTAGACTTTATTAGAGATGTTTTCCAGCTCCCTTTTTTCCCTCAAGAGTCAAAGCTTCAGTGTTTGTATTTGGACAAAAAATTTGGGTAAGGAGATCTGAAAAGAACCGCCTTTTCCTTCCTCTGTCTCAAAGCAGGAAGCTGAGGTCAAAAAACTGGTACTTAGGCACTGGCGGTTTTGTTTCACATAGCTTGCTTTTAACATTGAAGCTGTGCTGTTTTCTATTGCTTTTAAATTTAGACTTAGTTTTCTAATTTGTGACTAATGCCTTTCAGTTTCTTTTTTTATTGTGTTGCTTTATTTCTTTGTTTTTATTATTATACTTTAAGTTCTGTGGTACATGTGCAGATCTTGTAGGATTGTTACATAGGTATACACATGCCATGGTGGTTTGCTGCCTCCATCTCCCCATCATGTACATTAAGTATTTCTCCCAGTGTTATTCCTCCCCAATCTCCCCACCCCCTAATATCCCTCCCCTAGTCCCCCACCACCAACAGATCTCAGTGTGTGATGTTCCCCTCCTTGAGTCCATATGTTCTCATTGTTCAACACCCACTTATGAGTAAGAACATGCATTGTTCGGTTTTCTGTTCTCTTTTCAGTTTGCTGAGAATGATGGTGTCCGGATTCATCCATGTCCCTGCAAAGGACATGAATTCATCCCTTTTAATGGCTGTATAGTATTCTATGGTGTATACATGCCACATTTTCATTATCCAGTCTATCATTGATGGGCACTTGGGTTGGTTCCAAGTCTTTGCTATTGTAAACAGTCCTGCAATGAGCATACATGTGCATGTGTCTTTATAATAAAACAATTTATAATCCTTTGGGTATATACTGAGTAATGGGATTGCTGGGTCAAATGGTATTTCTATTTCTAGATCCTAGAGAAATCACCACACTGTCTTCCACAATGGTTGAATTAATTAACACTCCCACCAACAGCGTAAAAGCATTCCTATTTCTCCACATCCATCCTCTCCAGCATCTATTGTCTACATATTTTTTAATGACTGCCATTCTAACTGATGTGAGATGGTATCTCAATGTGCTTTTTGATTTGCATTTATCTAACGACCAGTGATGATAAGCCTGTTCTCATATTTTTCTTGGGTGCATAAATGTCTTCTTTTGAAAAGTTCTGTTTATATTCTTTGCCCATTTTTGATGGGGTTGTTTTTTTTTCTTGTAAATTTGTTTTAGTTATTTGTAGATTCTGGATAGTAGCCCTTTGTCAGATGGGTAGATTGCAAAATTGTTTTCCCATTTTGTTGGCTGCCAGTTCACTATAATGATTGTTTCTTTTGTTGTGCAGAAGTTCTTAAGTTTAATTTGATCCCATTTGTCTATTTTGGCTTTTGTTGCTATTGCTTTTTGTATTTTCATCATGAAGTCCTTGACTATGCCTATGTCCTGAATGTTTTTGCCTAGGTTTTCTTATAGGGTTTTATAGTGTTAGGTCTTATGTTTAAATCATTAATCCATCTAGAGTTAATTTTTGTATAAGGTGTAAAGAAGGAGTCTAGTTTCAGCTTTTTGCATATAGCTAGCCAGTCTTCCCAACCAATTTATTAAAAAGGAAATCCTTTCCCCATCACTTGTTTAGGTCACGTTTGTCAAATATCAGATGGCTATAGATGTGTGGCATTACTTCCAAGGCCTCTGTACTGTTCCATTGGTCTATATCTCTGTTTTGGTACCAGTACCATGCTGTTTTGATTACTGTAGCCTTGTAGTATAGTTTGAAGTCAGGTAGTGTGATGCCTTCAGCTTTGTTCTTTTTGCTTAGGATTGTTGTGGCTATGTAGGTTCTTTTATGGTTCCATATGAAGTTTAAGGTGGTTTCTTCCAGTTCTGTGAAGAAGGTCAATGGTAGCATGATGGGGATAGCATTGAATCTATAAATTACTTTGGGTAGTATGGCCATTTTAACCATATTGATTCTTCCTAATCATGAGCATGGAAGGTTTTTCCATCTGTTTGTGTCTTTCCTTATTTCCGTGAGCAGTGGTTTATAGTTCTCCTTGAAGAGGTCCTTCACGTCCCATGTTAGTTGTATTCCTAGGTATTTTATTCTCTTTGTAGCAATTGTGAATGGGAGTTTGCTCATGATATGGCTGTTTGTCTGTTATTGGTGTACGGGTATCCGTGTCATTTTTGCACATTGATTTTGTATTCTGAGACTGCTGAAGTTGCTTATCATCTTAAGAAGATTTTGAGCTGAGACGATGAAGTCTTCTAAATATACAGTCAGATCATCTGCAAATAGAGATAATTTGACTTCCATTTTTCCTAATTGAATACTCTTTATTTCTGTTTCTTGCCTGATTGCTCTAGCTAGAACTTCCAATACTATGTTGAATAGGAATGATGAGAGAGGGCACCCTTGTCTATTGCCAGTTTTCAAAGGGAATGCCTCCAGTTTTTGCCCATTCAGTATGATATTGGCTGTGGGTTTGTCATAAATAGCTTTTTATTATTTTGAGATACATTCCATCGATACCTAGTTTATTGAGTTTTTAGCATAAAGTGCTGTTGAATTTTGTCAAAGGCCTTCTCTGCATCTATTGAGATAATCATGTGGTTTTGTCTTTGATTCTTTTATGTGATGGATTGCGTTTACAGATTTACATATCTTGAACCAGCTTTGCATCCTTGGGATGAAGCCTACTTGACCGTGATGGATAAGCTTTTTAATGTGGTGTTGTGTTCGGTTTGCCAGTATTTTATTGAAGACTTTTGCGTTGATGCTCGCCATGTATATTGGCCTGAAATTTTCCGATTTAACTGTGTCTCTGGCAGGGTTGGTGTCAGTCTCATAAAATGAGTTAGGGAGGATTCCCTCTTCTTGTATTGCTTGCAATTGTTTCTGAAGGAATGGTGCCAGCTCCTCTTTGTATGTCTGGTAGAATTCGGCTGTAAACCCATCTGGACCTGGACTTTTTTTTTTATTGGTAGGCTATTAATTGCTGCCTCAACTTTAGATGTTTTTATTGGTCTATTCAGGGATTCAAATTCTTCTTGGTTAAACTTGGGATGGTGTAAGTGTCCAGGAATTTATCTATTTCCTCTTAATTTATTGGTTTATGTGCACAGAGGTGTTTGTACTTATTTCTGATGGTAGTTTGTATTTCTGTGGAATCAGAGGTGATATCCCCTTTATCATTTGTTTATTGCATCTATTCAATTTTCTCTCTTTTCTGTTTCATTAGTCGGCTAGTGGTTTATCTATTTTGCTGATCTTTTCAAAAAGCAAGCTCCTAGATTTATTGATTTTTTGAAGGATTTTTGTGTCTCTATCTCTGTAAGTTCTGCTCTAATCATAGTTATTTTTGTCTTCTGCTAGCTTTTGAATTTGTTTGATCTTGTTCCTCTAGTTATTTTAATTGTGACAATAGGGTGTTGATTTTAAATCTTTCTTCACTTCTCATGTGGGCATTTAGTGCTATAAATTTCCCTGTAGACACTGCTTTAAATGTTTCCCATAGATTCTGGTACATTTTGTCTTCATTCTCATTGGTTTTGAAGAACATCTTTATTTCTGCCTTCATTTCATCATTTATCCAGTAGTCATTCAGTAGCAGGTTATTTAGTGTCAATGTAGTTGTGTAGTTTGAAGTGAGTTTCTTAATCCTGAGTTCTAATTTGATTTCACAGTGGTCTGAGAAACTGTTGTGATTTTCTTTCTTTTGCATTTGCTGAGGAATGATATTATTCCAATTATGTGGTCAATTTTAGAGTAAATGTGATGTGGTAGTGAGAAGAATGTATATTCTGTGGATTTGGGGTTGAGAGTTCTGTAGATGTCTATTAGGTCCACTTGGTACAGATCTGAATTCAAGTCCTGGATATCCTTGTTAATTTTCTGTCTCATTGATCTGTCTAATATTGATAGTGGAGTGTTAAAGTCTCCCACTATTATTGTGTGGGAGTCTATGTCATTTTGTAGGTTATTAAGAACTTACTTTATGTAGCTGGGTGTCCTTTATTGGGTGGATGTATATTTACATTAGTTAGCTCTTCTGGTGCATTGATCATTTTACCATTATGTAATGCCCTTCTTTGTCTCTTTTGATTTTTGTTGGTTTAAAGCTCATTTTATCAGAGACTAGGATTACTAACCCTGCTTTTTTTTTTTTTTTTTTTTTTTTTTTTTTTTTTTTTTTTTTTTTTTTTTTTTTTTTTTTTTTTTTTTTTTTTTTTTTTTTTTTTTTTTTTTTTTTTTTTTTGCTCTCCATGTGCTTGCTAAATCTTCCTCCATCCCTTTATTTTGAGTTTATGTGTGTCTTTGCATGTGAGATGGATTTCCTGAATACAACACAACAATGGGTCTTGATTTTTTTATCCAATTTGCCAGTCTGTGTCTTTTGATTGGAGCATTTAGGCTGTTTATATTTCAGGAAAATATTTTTACATGTATATTTGATCCTGTCATTTTGATACTAGCTGCTTGTTTTGCCCATTAGTTGACACAGGTTCTTCATTGTGTTGATGGTCTTTACCATTTGGTACATTTTTGCAGTGAATGGTACTGGTTATTCCTTTCCATGTTTAATGCTTCCTTCAGGAGCTCTTGTAAGGCTGGCTTGGTGGTGATGAAATCTCTCAGCAATTGCTTGCCCATAAAGGATTTTATTTCTTCTTCACTTATGAAGCTTAATTTGGCAGGATATGAAATTATGGGTTGAAAGTTCTTTTCTTTAAAAATATTGAATATTGCCCCCCAGTATCTTCTGGCTTTATGGTTTCTGCTGAGAGATCCACTGTGAGTCTGATGGGCTTCTCTTTCTGGGTAACTCGACCTTTCTTTCTGGCTGCCCTTAGCATTTTTTCCTTCATTTCGACCTTGGTGAATCTGATCATTATATGTCTTCGGGTTGCTCTTCCTGTGGAATATCTTTGTGATGTTCTCTGTATTTCCTGGATTTGGATGTTGTCCTGCCTTGCTAGGTTGGGGAAGTTCTCCCGGATAATATCCTGAAGAGTGTTTTCCAGCCTAGATTCATTCTCCCCATCACATTCAGGTACATCAATCAAACATAGATTTGGTCTTGTCATATAGTCCCATATTTGTTGGTGGGTTTGTTCACTCTTTCTTCTCTAATCTTGTCTTCTCGTTTATTTCACTGAGTTGATCTTCAATTTCGGATATGCTTTCTTCCGCTTGGTCAATTCAGCTGTTGAAACTTGAGTGTACTTTGTGAAGTTCTCATGCTGTGTTTTTCAGCTCCATCAAGTCATTCGTATTTTTTTCTAAGCTGGTTATTCTAGTTTGCATTTTGTCTAACCCTTTTTCAAGATTCTTATTTTCTTTGAATTGGGTTAGAACATGCTACTTTAGCTCAGAGAAGTTTGTTTTTATCCACCTTCTGAAGCCTGCTTCTGTCAATCCATCAAATCCATTGTCCATCCAGTTTTATTCCCTTACTGGTTAGGAGTTGTGATCCCTTGGAAGAGGAGAAGTGTTCTGGTTTCTGGTGGTTTTATTATTATTATATTATTATTATTATTATTATTATTATTATTATTATTGCACTGGTTTCTTTCCATCTTCATGGATTTGCCTACCTTTGGTCTTGGAAGTTGATGACTTTTGAATGGGTGTCTGAGTGGGCATCCTTTCTGTTGATGTTGAAACTATCACTTTATGTTTTTTAGTTTTTCTTCTAACAGACAGGTGCCTCTGCTACAGGACTGCTGGTGGTCCACTCCAGACACAGCTTGCCTGGGAGTCACCCATGGAGGCTGAAGAATCACAAGGTTTGCTGCCTGTTCCTTTCTTTGGGAACTTCATCCCAGGAGGGTACCTTCCAGATGTCAGACAGAGCTTTCCTGTATGACATGTCTCTTTGAATATACTGGGAGTCAGGAAGCCACTTGAGGAGGCAGTCTGTCCCTTATCAGAGCTCAAGTGCTGTGCTGGGAGCCCATTGCTCCCTTCAGAGCTGCTAGTCTGGGACGTTTGAGTCTGCTTCGGTGGAAGTCACAACTGCTCCTTTTCCATGTTCCAGAGTAGGTGGGGCTTTATTTATAAGTCCCTGATGTGTTGTTGCATTTTTTCAGAGATGCCCTGCCCAGCAAGGAAAGAGCCTAGTCACAATCTTCCTGCAGAGGCATTGCTGAGTTTCTGTGGGCTCAGCCTAGCTGCTGTGTAAACTTCCTTGTGCTTTTGTTTACACAGATAAGGTTAGCAGTGCCTCAGTAATGGTGTACTGTCTCAGTAATGGCAGGCTGCCTCCATAATTGTAGACTGCCTCAATAATGGTGAATGCCCTTCCCCCCACTGAGCTTGACTATACCAGGTTGAACTCAAACTGCTGTGCTTGCTGCAAAAATCCTAAGCCAGTGAGATTCAATTTGCTGTTCTCCGTGGGGGTGGGATGTGCTGAGCCAGATCACCTGGCTCCCCACCTTCAGCCCCCTTTCCTCAGGGGTTTGGGTGGCTCTGTCTCACAGGTGCTCCTGGGGATATCCAAAATGGCCACTCAGATTTGTGCTGGAAACCCACGGTGCCTGTCGGCCTGATTGGAATCTCCTGGTCTGTGGGCTGCAAAGATTGTGGGAGAAATGCAGCATCCAAACCAGAGCACTGGAGTGGCCAAAGTCCCTGATGGCCTCCATTGGGTAGGATGGGGGATCCTCTGGCCTGTCGCACTTCCTGGGTGAGGCAGCACCCCACCCTGCCTAGGTTTGCCCTTCTTGGGCTACACCCACTGTCCAACCAGTCCCATTGAGATGAACCTGGTACTGGTACCTCGGTTGGAAATGTGGAAATCACTCACCTTCTGCTTTGCTCTCATTGGGATCTGCACCCTGGAGCTGTTCCTAGTCAGCTGTCTTGGTGGAAATTCCTAATTCCTGTTTCTAATTGAAATGTGCATGAGAGTGAGTTCTCTTGATCCAAAAGAAGAGAAGTTATTTGCTTACTCTGACCCATTTGAGTGCTCCAAGTGACTGGACACTTTGCAGATGTGTCAGAATCATTACCCATGATGTGACACAGCCTCATAGGGACCTTACCACCAGAAGAACATTTTTGAGGGACTACTTTGCTGTTCCTCCAGAAGGGAATGAAAAACTGATCCCTTCCCTGTAATATGAGCACTCTGCTCTTACTTGGCACTTAGAGGAGTCCAAGACACATATGCAAGTGATTTATGATGCTTGGGTAAAACCTAGAGGAGTGACACTCACAAGCAGCACACTTATTACCCACACATATTCCTCTTTTTTGTCACTTTTAAAAAGCACCTAGCTTATTAAAAACAAATCAAGCTTTAAAATTTGGCCAGTCTTTTACAGAAAAACCACAATTAGAAGCACCAGCTAGATTTATGTATGACACTTATGGGACAAGTCCTTGTAAATATCTGGAAGAGTGGAGTCACCTAATGCAGAATTATCATAAGCAACAATGACTAAAATTATTGTTAAGAACAAATAGTTCATCTTTTAAAGGGTTTGGATCTTGATTCTTTATTCTATTCTAAAATGTAACTTACCAATTCATCTATCAGCTCTCCCTATCTTTGCTGGGACCAAACACATCCAAGCATTTCCTGTCACCTATGTACCCATCTTTCCCATCAAAAGACCACCCTTGCCTCCTTTGATGATGTGAACAATATCCAATCAGAATTAGCCTAGATTATGCAGTTTGACCCCAGCCCACAGGGGGAGGACATAGGAACAGAGTCTGTATTAAAGATAAAAACTACTGCTCTCTTTTCTTCTAGGTGCTCTCCCTTGCCTTTGCCCTGCATGCACAAGGCACCCTTCTATAGAAGTAAATTGCCTTGCTGAGAAAACTTTTACCTGAATGTTAGTTCCACTTTGCAGCACCAAGCATTTTACTTTAAACAATCTTGGGGTCTCATCCAGGATTTTCATTCTCCTCTAAACGGGGCCTATTGTGTTCTCCCAGGGGGAGATGTGTCTCATTTCCTCATTTCAATGGCCTCGGGGGCTAAAGATCAAGACCCCACCCACTGTGATAAATAAACCTGGACTCTCAGCAATGGAAGAAGGAAAGCCTTGCCTACAAAGCCACCACAGCAACCAGGTAACTCTGTGCACAGAATAAAGTAAGAAAAGTTGTGGGGGCAGCAAAATATTTCTTTGGTAGTGGGGATATCTTGGAGGATGAAAGTATGTGAATAGCAAGAAGCATTACTGCTGTGCAGAGTAAGTGAGTCCAACCTGAGGTTCCATGGTTACCTCATATAGCTAATCACAGCTGTCTTGTAGGGATTTTGATGTTAGGGTTTATACAGTCCCACCAACCCTAAGAGAAACCGAATTTTCATTTAAGGAATCAGCCAGAGTAGATGAAGTGAAAGACGGATGCAAAAAACCTCCAGCAGGTGGGGCTAAAAGATAGGCAAGAAATATTTAATACAAAAGATTGAGCCTTAGCAAGCCCTCTAGTGGAAAGAGAGACAAGTGGCCTCTAGCAAAAAGGGTCTCACACACACACACACA
>PVKP010029094.1:0-29376 GCA_004027715.1 Plecturocebus donacophilus
TTTCATCCCTTATTCCTTCCTGTCTCCACTGTTAAGCACAATTATTGGCATAAAAGAGGGTTTTAATACCCATTTTTAGACTGCATTCTAGCCTGGGCAATAAAACAAGAATCCCGTTCTCTCTCCCTCTTTCTCTTCCTCTTTCTTTCTCTCTTTCATTCTTTTTTTTTCTTCTTTTGCTCTTTCTTTCTCCTTTTCTCTCTTTTTCTTTCTTTCAAAAAAAAAAAAGGTTTGAAGGAATGCCTATATATAATTTTCTTATTTATTTTATTGTTTCTTTCCTTCTATTATAATAATTCTCAAATTTTTGGTCTCAGGAACTTTTTACACTCTTAGAAAGAATCCCAAATAGCTTTTGTGTATGTAGGTATATCTACCAACGTTTTGTTTATGTAGGTTTATCTATCAATAGTCACCATATTATGAATTAAAACAGATATTTAAAAATATTTATTAATCTATTTAAAATTAACAATAAACCCTTTATGTGTTTATACACAAAATTTTAAAATGAAAAATATATTTTCCCTGAACAAAAATAATTTAGTGAGATGACATAGTTTTTAAAAATTAGACAGCTTTACTGGTATATAATTCAAATAGCATAAAATTCACCCATTTAAAGTGTACAATTCAATGGCTTTCAGTATGTTCAGAGCTGTGCAACCATCACCACAGTCAGTGTCAGAACATGGTCATCATCCAACAAGGAAACCTCATATTCTTTAATTGTCACCCTCCCCAGTCTGCCTATCCTCCACCCCTAACCCCTGGTAACTACAGTCTACCTTCTGGGTATTTGCCTATTTTGTATAAATGGCATCACACAATATGTGGTCTTTTGTGCCTGGCTTCTTTCACTTAGCATCACATTTTCAAGGTTCATCCATGTAGTAGCATGGATGGACTTCATTTTTTTTTTGAGGCAGAGTCTCACCCTGTCCCCCAGGCTGGAGTGCAATGGTACAATCTTGGCTCACTGTAACCTCTGCCTCCTAGGTTCCAGCAATTCTCCTCCCTCAACCTCCCGAGTAGCTGGAATTACATGCCAGCACATCTGGCTACTAATTTTTTTTTTTAAATCTTTAGTAGAGACAGAGTTTCACCATGTTGGCCAGGCTGGTCTCAAACTCCTGACCTGTGATCTGCCCAACTTGGCCTCCCAAAATGCTGGGATTACAGCCATGAGCCATTGCGCCCAGCCTACTTCATTATTTTTTATTGCCAAATAGTATTCCAAAGCTGTATGAATAGACCACATTTTATTTATCCATTGATCAGTTGATGGACTTGGATTGTTTCTACTTTTTAGCATGCATACTAGGTTTTGTGTGTTTTCATTTCTCTTGGGGACATACCTAGGAATAGAATTGCTAAGTCATATGGTAAGTCTGTCTTTAACCTTTTGAGAAACTGTGAGACTGTTTTCCAAAGTGGCTGTACTGGCCGGGCATGGTAGCACAAGCCTGTAATCCCAGCACTGATAGGTTGAGGCAGGAGAATCGTTTGAGGCCAGGAGTTTGAGACCAACCTAGGCAACACAGCAAGACCTTGTCTCTAAAATAAAAGCAAAAGCAAAACAAAACAACACAATGGCTGCATTATTTTACATTCCCAACAGCAGTGTATGAGGGAGATGGGAGTTTTACATTTCTGTACCTCTTTCTAACGAATGACTTAATAGAAAACAACTAGATTCTCATTACTGTTTTTGTACTCAGTGTGTTGCAAAACACTATTTTGGCTGAGTATATGAAAAAAAATCTAGACTTAAAGTGATATATAGTTGGAAAAAAGCAGAGCATTTTAACTGCCTTTTCAGACAACTGTGGAATTTTTTATTTATTTAATTTTGTTTTTAGAGACAAGGTCTCATTCTGTTGCCCAGGGTGGAGTGCAGTGGTGTGATCATAGCTCATTGTAAACTTGAACTCCTGGGCTTAAGCAATATTCCTGCCTCAGCATCCTGAATAGCTAGGACTGCAGGGACAAGCCACCATGCCCAGATAGTTTTTATTTTTTGTAAAGATGGGGTCTTGCTGTGTTGTCCAGGATGGTCTCGAACTCCTGGGCTTGAGCAATCCTCTCACCTTGGCCTCCCAAAGTGCTGGAATTACAGCATAAGCCATTGTGCCCAGCCAACTGTGGACTGTTTTTCTTTGATACTACACCATTAACTCTCTAAATAGTAGTTTCTTAATAAGACTCTTGTATGTTAAAATCCAATTAACAGAAAAAGAACGTTAATGGAAAAATTAGGAAATCTGAAGTCTAATAGTATTATACAATGATAATTTCTTGGTTTTGATAAACGTACCTTGATTAAGAGAGACATTAACATTGGGAGAAACTGGGTGGGGTATACAGGAACTCTGGACTATCCCTGCATCTCTTGGGTACATTTAAAATTATTTCAAAATAAAAAGTTAAAAATCCAATCCACTGGTCTATTTTGTTCTTTGAAAGGATCTTTCTAAGTGTATCAGGTGAATGGGAAAAAAAAAAAAAAAGGAAAAATCTTTTATCCAGCATGACTTTGTAAGCTCATGCATTAGTCATTCAGAAAATATTCAAATGTTACATATTACACAACATAAAAAACCCAAAATCTTTAATATCATTTCTGATTTCTTCAGAAAAGTCTTTAAGAATTGGGAAGCTGTTAAGCTCTCAGTCACAGAAACAAGTTTCCAAAATTCTAATTTTCACTTAAAAGCTCAAATTTTGGCCAGGCGTGGTAGGCTGAGGTGGGCAGACCACCTGAGATCAGGGGTTTAGACCAGCCTGGCCAACATAGTGAAACCCCATCTCTACTAAAAATATAAAAATTAGCTGGGCATGGTTGCAGGAGCCTGTAGTCCCAGCTACTTGGGAGGCTGACACAGGAAAAGAAAAAAAAAGCTCAAATTTTATTTATCATTGGCAACCAATACTAAGTTGTTTTCCTTGAATTGATAGGGTAACTTTGTTCTTCTTTTTTTTTTTTTTTTTCTGAGATGAAGTCTTGTTCTGCTGCCCAGACTGGAGTGCACTGGTGCGATTTTCCCTCACTGCAACCTACGCCTCCTGGGTTCAAGCGAATCTCCTGTCTCAGCCTCCGAAGTAGCTGGGATTACAGGTGCCTGCCACCAGGCCCGGCTAATTTTTTGTAGTTTTAGTAGAGAGGAGGTTTCACTGTATTAGCCAGGATGGTCTTGATACCTTGACGTCGTGATTTGCCTGCCTTGGCCTCCCAAAGTGCTGGGATTACAGGTGTGAGCCACTGCGCCCGGCAACTTTGTTTGCTTTAAAGAAAACACTTTCCAAATACCTGAGTCTAAATAACCTATTTTTCTATAAGTCCCTCTTTCAAGTAAAAATGGTATTTCATGAAAAACGCGGCTACTGTAGTTCACAACTCAATAGTTCTAACTTGCACAGGCAGTAGTCCTGGAGACAGACATCGTACTTTGCTGCGAGGCAGAAGTGCTCGGTGCATACTTCCCATCTTATCACACACAGTATGAAAAAGATGCAGACTCAAGGTTGAGATATAATAAATTAACAAGTTTTACTGCTTAAGAACGTTCTTAAGCAAAACTGGCTTTCTCTCTCTTTTTTTGAGATGGTCTCTCTCTGTCACCCAGCTGGAGGGTATTGGCACAAACAGCTTATTCCAACCAGCTCCTGGGCTCAAGTGACCCTCCTGCCTCAGCCCCTCAAGTAGCTGGGACTACAGGGGTGTGCCACTGTGCCCAGCCCTTTTAACTTCTTATTTCACTCATGAGATGGTAAACAATATAATGACTCCTGGGACATTGGGGGCATTTGTCCTGAGGCACCAGCAGCTTTATCCACTGTTGCTCTTGTACCTTCAGTGCAAAAGTCAACATGCTAAAAAGGCAAATCATGCCACAGTATTATCACGAAAATAGTTTTGGCCTCCTGTACCCCTGAAAGTGCCTTAGAGACCTCAGGGTCTGCAGATCTCCTTTGGGGAATTAGTGCTCAACTAGCTTTCCTTTGGGGAATTACTGCTCAATGCTTCCTAAAGGCAGGGATTTTTGTCTGTTTTGATCACTGCTATATTTCCTGTGCTTAGGACAATGTATGGCATATAATAGATGCTCAATAAGTATTTATTATATGAATGTATAAATAAGTGACTGAATAAATGAGTGTGGTGACATTTGTAGTTACTTACAGCCGCTTGGAAGTAGAGCAATTTAAAAATTCAAAATATTTGTAGTTTTGGTATAATTTAGAGTTATAGAATGTTAAATATTTAATCAGGAAATAAATTATTTCTTTGGCAAAAGAATTTAACCACAGGGATGACAAACGTGGGAACTTTCAAAACCACCCCAACAAGTGTCAGCACAGGACGGCAACATTCTTTAGCAAAGGAAACAAGTCCTGTAAATGGGAACACTGTCTGTGACCTAGAAATGGGCACCAAAATTGGGAGAGGAGGACAAGACATTAATAGTTCTCATCACTGTCCCACACTTGCTTTCCCAACACACAGTGTCTGGGAACATTTCATAGATTTGGAAGGAATTATTCATAAAATGAACAGGGAATTAAAATATAAGGTGGGACACACAGAAATTCATGAGTAATTAAAACATTTTTTTTTTCTGAGACGGAGTTTTGCTCTTGTTGCCCAGGCTGGAGTGCAATGGTGCGATATCTGCTCACTGCAATCTCCACCTCCTGGGTTCAAGTGATTCTCCTGCCTCAGCCTCCCAAGTAGCTGAGATTACAGGTATGCGCCACCACACCTGGCTAATTTTGTATTTTTAGTAGAGACGGGGTTTCTCTACGTTGGTCAGTCTGGTCTCGACTTCCGACCTCAGGTGATCTGCCAGCTTCAGCCTCCTAAAGTGCTGGGATCACAAGTGTGAGCCACTGCGGCCGGCCAAATAATTAAAACATTTTGTTTTTGTTGTTGTTGTTGTTTTGAGATGGAGTCTCACTCTGTTACCCAGGCTGGAGTGCAGTGGCATGATCTCAGCTCACTGCAACCTCCCACTCCCAGGCTGAAGCAATTCTCCTGCCTCAGCCTCCCGAGTAGCTGGAACTACAGGTAAGCATCACCATGCCTAGCTAATTTTTGTATTTTTAGTAGAGACAGGGTTTTACCATGTTGGCCAGGCTAGTCTCAAACTCCTGACCTCGAGTATTCACTGCCTTGGCCTCTCAAATGCTGGAATTACAGGTGCGAACCACCGCACCTGGCCCAATATTTTAAATTTTGAGAACTAAATTAAGATAATGCATTTATCCCAGAAAGAGACCCAAGCACCTCAATGTATGATTCACACACTGTGAGTGATATAGAAGTGGATTTTAATGAAGGTGATATAGTACAACAAACTGCTGCATAACAGGTGAACTAGCTAATAAAATATTCTGGTTAGTAGGGAGTTATCATACAGTTTGCTATTTTTCAATGAGTAAGAATTCAGTAAATAAACCATCCTTAAGCTGAAGATGCCAGTCATTATTTAGTGACTCCAGAGGCACTGCAGAATATCACTCTACTCCAGGGAGTCATCAGCAGAAAGGACTGATTAGTTAGGGGAGTCGTGGTAATGGAATTTAATGAGCACAAAAATTACCCACTCTTGAGTTTCTGGTCCCAGTTCTGCTGCTTGGTAATTAGCTGGCAACAGATAAATTCCTGAGCCCTTCTATAATTCAGCTTTTCCCTTCTCCTTTCCTTAAATTCAGGAATACTTAAGAGTAGAAATGTCTGTGAAGTATTTGGGGGCCCTTGAAAATACGAAGTGTAAGGAGTTATACATGGGATTTACATAGGAGATAAAATATCCCAGTAAACTTTAAATTGCTGAGTCTGAAATAACAATCTGTAAGTTTCTTTTACCCTACAGAAAACTTCCAAAGTGCTTCCCACACCCATGCATCTACCTGGATCTAGTAAACCTAGGAATAAGACTGAAACCAACACTAGCCAGCCTAGTAACTGGAGTAGTTTACAATAAACACTTTAGCATCTATATCACTTGATCCTCACAGTGAATATAGGATAAACCATTTCTGTTCTTCAGACAAAGAAAGGTTAGAAGAAACTGAGTGCCTCGACCAAGAGGCAGAGCTGAGCTCAGTAGGTCCTGTGAGCTCTGTCATCTTTCCACTGTGCACCTTGCTGTGCTGACAGGAGGAAGACAGAGGTGGTCCCAGTGGTGTTTCTGAAGCCCCAGCAGCAGGCAAATGGTTATCCAGCTTCCCTGGGCCCTGAACAAACAGTACTGCCCCACTCACCTGCAGCTTCACAGCAATGACCACTGAGTTAAGATCTTTGTCCATTTCTTTTAGCATGACAAGTTTCTTCAGGGTCAAGCTGAATAGCCTAGAAAAACAGAGAAGGAAGATGCTGTCATATGCAAGGAACTTATGAGAAAAGTGATGAACAACTGGTTGGGCAACTGCTTTACCTGAAGTAAGAATGTGAGAATGCCGTCCTCAGTTCCAGGGGTCCCTTCTCTCAGTACAAGAGCATCCCCTCTTACTTAATATTTATACTTTTAAGAGATGGGTCTCACTATGTTGCCCAGACTGGACCCCTAAGCCCAGGGATCCTCCCCGTACAGCCTTGTGAGTAGCTGGGACCACAGGCACATGCCACCATGCCAAGCTTTTAAAGTCAAGTGTTAAAAGGTACATTATTCCATGAACTCCCATGGATGTCATTTATCTCAAGCCAAAGCCAACAGGTTTTCCATGCCTAATATGTTGGAGCCATTTCTGCGGGGAAAGAAGAGACCAAGGGGAGGAGAATCACCCAGTTCCTCTTCCACTTTCCACCTGATCACAGCTGACAGATGTACAGATGTAAATCTTTAGCAAGAGGAGATAATCCATACAAACAAAACATACACCATTTGGCAGGAAATGGTTAAATGGTCACAAATTCTATTTCAGTTGCATTTAACTCCTCCGAGTATGCAGAAAATCTTCTGTGCCACAAATCTGGAAATTCCCTGCAACTCAAAAGTGATAGGACTGTCCCTCACTGTGGAGTCTCAGTAACTCTGCTCTGACTTGACCTTGGCCTTCCCACAGCAGGGCCACTCTGGACTTCCAGCAGGAGTAGGATGGAGATGCTGGACGTTGTCTTTCTGTGGCTGCCTGGGTGGTCAAAGTCTTGAAACATTCTTCTCCTGGGACACATGAGGGTTGCTGCGGACCAGAGTCACAAGTCCAGAGAATCCGACTGGATTTCATACCTCTTTTTGCCTTGGTGCTGCGGCCTTTGGGGCCCTGCTCAGGCCCATCTTGTGTCTCCAAGGCCCTCCCTCAGGCTCAGTCACACTGACTTTCCTTTGGTTCCCTGGCAATGCCACCCTCTCTCGCCTCGGGGCCTTTAGAGGCTGCTGTTCCTTCTGTTGGCACCAGTTTGCCAGCTAACGCCTCCTCAGCTTTGGGTTATGCATTTTTGCCAGGAAAGCTTCCTCCAATGCCTTGCAAAGTCTGATGTGTCCCCAGTACAATTCCTGTCCTGCCACTGGAGTGTAACTTCCAGCAGGCAGGCAGTGGGATTGCCTCTCCACCGCTCTCTCCACAGCGTCTGCCCAAATGCTGTGCACAGTACAGTTGCTCAGCAAATATTTGTTACGCTCAGTTTCCTAAAATGGCTTCTAGCTAAAACCTGATTAACAAAAGTATGTGAAAAAAATTAATGTAATTCTTTTCTTTTTTTAAAAAAAAGGAGGACAAATCCAGATCAATAGAACTGAATTCTGGTTTTGAATTAACCTCACCCAAGTACATTTTTTTTTTTGAGATGGAGTCTCGCTTTGTTGCCCAGGCTGTAGTGCAGTGGTACAATCTTGGCTCACTCCAGCCTCTGTCTCCTGGGTTCCAGAGATTCTGCTGCCTCAGCCTCCCGGATAGCTGGGATTACAGGCGCCCACCACCACGCCCAGCTAATTTTTGTATTTTTAGTAGAGATCGGGTTTCACCATGTTGGCCAGGCTGGTCTTGAACTCCTGACCTCAGGTGATCCACCTGCCTTGGCCTCCCAAAGTGCTAGGATTATAGGCATGAGCCGCCATGCCCGGTGGCCACCCAAGTACTTTCAAAAGACCTGCTGACTAACACAATGAAAAACAAATCTCTTTCTTTGCTTTCTTTTATGTCTGAATCAAGCTTACAAAAGCTTATCAGGTCTCTTTGTCTATATTATTTCAGCTAGACCTCAAAAACAGGACTGTGTGGATGTGTGTTGGGGGCTCACTGTTCTACCTGTGCAATAGAAAACATTTCAAGTGGAGTAGTGACCTGCCCAAATTCACTTTGTAAGTGACAGACCTGGATTCTAACCCTAATCTCCTTGTGGTGGACCAAATATCCAACCCCCACCACCCAGATGTTCATCTCCTAATCCCCGGAACCTGTGAATATGTTACCTTGGCAAAGTCCCATGGCAAAAGGGACTGTGCACATGTGATTAAGTTAAGGTTCCCAAGATGGGAAGATTATCCTGGATTATCTGGGTGGGCCCAATATAATCACAAGAGCCTTTAAAAGAGGGAGCCCAGAAGGGCAGAGTCATAGATGAGTCTATGGAGGCAGAGGCTGGAGATCTGGCTGCTGGCCTTGGAGACGGAGGGAGGGGTCAGGAGCCAAGGAATATGCAGCCTCAAGAAGTAGGAAAAGGCAAGAAAATAGTCCTTCCCTGCAACCTCCAGAAGGAGCACAGCCCTGTCCACACCTTGCCTGTAGCCCAGTGAAACCTATTTTGGACTTCTGACCTACAGAACTGCAAGATAATAAATGTGCACTATTTGAAGTCACTAAGTTTGTGGCCACTCATCACAGCAGCAGTAGGAAGTGAACCACCCCTCATCCCAGGGCCTGGCCCTTTCCCATCACATCGCTGCCTCCTCAGCCCATGATCTGGGCATCCTCACCTCTGATCTCCTAAAACACTCTCCTGATAATCTGTCACTCCGGAGCCATGTGGCTTCATGCTCTCTCCAGAATGCCCCCATCAATGACTGCCCACAGCATCACCTGTTTCTCCCTTCCCTTCAGAGCACAGACGTGCTGTCCCACAGGGAACTCTGGTTCTGCTGATGTCAAAGGGATTACAGTTCACAAATGGCTACTCAGAAATGTAGTTAACTCCTGCAGTCCCAGCTACTCAGGAGGTTGAGGTGGGAGGACTTCTTGAGCCCAGTAGTTCGAGGCCAGACTGGGCGACATAGGAAAATCCCAGCCTCTAAAAAAAAAAGAAAGAAAGAAATATGGGTGGTTGAGGCAGGAGAATTGCTTGAACCCAAGAGGCGGTGGAGGCTGCAGTGAGCTGACATCATGCCACTGCACTCCGGCCTGGGTGACAGAGGGAGACTCCACTAAAAAAAAAAAAAAAAAAAAAATATATATATATATATATATATATATATATATATTTAACTATGTACACTGTTAAACTGAATTTTGTGCCTTGATGGCTTAAAACGAAATGGGGCATGACTGGGATGAGCAAATGGAAAAGACTGAACATGCCCAACGTTCGTCCCTATCTGAGGCTTGTCAAAATCAAATATAATAGAAATAAATCTCTGAAATTCAAATGTCTTATTTGAGAAGAAAAAATTGCAATTGGGTAGTTTTCAGTATGTCCAAAGAACAAAGAGAAGGTTAGATGTTTTATAAAAAAGAAATGCTACATATTGCTCTTTGAGAAAGTTCATTGGCACAAGTAAGGTTCTGGGAAACTGGCAAGCTCTGATGGGTGAGTGACAGTGATGGGCAAAACTAGGCTTAGAGCTGTAGCATGTCGTTTCAGTAGATATCAGATAAAATGGGTTTCAGGTTATAGCAGGCAGTTTCAGCAGCCAGGCTTGCAGAGAATTCCATTTCTGGAGCAATGCCCTGAGTGTCTTTCCCTGGTTTCTCGGCTCTGTTTTAGTTGGGTATAACAAAAATAACTCAATATGGATGATCAACTTTCACAGACTGCTAATCATGAATGCTTCTGATAGGTTATGTTTTCTCTTGTTTTCAAAGCAAACATTTTCCACCTTCAAATTGATTTGTTGTTGCTGAATTAACTCACTGCAAGATAAAAGTCTTACAGGAGTCAGTCAGGGACACGCATTTCTTCTCCTCTGCCTAAGATTCTTCACTCATTCAACACTGCCCACATTTAGAGAACATTTGCTCTACGTCTGGTACTGAACCAGTTGTTGGAATTGTAGAAGGATGTGGGCTACACAGTCCAGCGGGAAAGGCAAACAATCACGTTATGCTTTGTGCCGCTTGCTCTGTTATGCCCCAGAAGGTTCTTATATAACATATAAAACATCGTAGGATAGTATGGCAGAATTATGTTAGGTGCAAAAAAACACCATAGACCAACAAATATTTGATGAATAAATAGACAAGCCAGAGCTTTATGCTCCCTTATGTTAACAGGATGGCCAAGAAAGATTTAGTACCTTAGGTAAAGCAACAGCAAGACTGGATTCCATGTTTTCACAGAAACGCAACATAACACACTGATTTCAAAACCTGTGGCAATCAGTTCAACAGAATTTTTTGTTTGTTTTTAACAGCATGACTCAAGGGGACTTGGGGACTCAAATGTATTCTAATTCTTCAAAGTACAAGAAAATGTTTATCTCTCAGTCAGCATCTATCATGTACTAGTTGCTTGACATGCACTTCATTACCTCTTTTAAGTTTCACAATAATGCTAAGAGGTGGGTATTATGCCTATTTTACAGATACGGATGCTGAGAAGAGTTAAGAAACGTCCCTAGGTCACACAGGAAGTAGTCAAGACATGATGCACACTTAGGCCTATCATAGTCCAGAGACCAACTTAAGTTGGTATAAAGCATTTTATTAGCAAATTAGAAGAAATTATTTTAATTTTAAGTGAATATTTTTAACATATATCTTAACAGGACAGAGAACACTAAGGAAATAAGATAAATTTCTCCATGAACCTGCATTCGCACACATTTGATGGAAAGACTCCCAGATATAGCTGTGAGGATGACTCACGCTGACTGTGTCTGGCAAGACGTAACGAAGTCGTCTCAGCGATTAGGAAGCTGAGTTAGCTGCCCACCCTAGGTTTCTTGCTACCCTATGTTTCACTGGCAGGCACTTCTCATGCAGTGAAAATGTAGGATCCAAGGCCTGAAGGAAAGAGTCCTTCCCTGATGACACTCCTGCTTTAATTGGTTTTTCTACAGCAGAAAATAATTTTACAGCAAAATTACACAGGCTGATAATTCCAAGTGCGGTGATGCTGTAGCGTAACCAGAACTTACACACATGGCTGGTGATAGTGAAAAATGGTGCAGTTACTTGAGAAAACTGGCCAGGCGTGATGGCTCATGCCTATAATCCCAGCAATTTGGGAGGCCGAGGTGGGTGGACCACAAGGTCAAGAGATCAAGACCACCCTGGTCAACATGGTGAAACCTCGTCTCTACTAAAAATACAAAAATTAGCTGGGCATGGTGGCACACGCCTGTAGTTCCACTACTCGGGAGGCTGAGGCAGAAGAATTGCTTGAACCCAGTAGGCGGAGGTTGCCGTGAGCTGAGATCACGCCATTGCACTCCAGCCTGGGTAACAAGAGCGAAACTCTGTCTTAAAAAAAAAAAAGAAAAAGAAAACCATTTGGTAGTTGATATAGATTATATATGTGTCTACTCCTATACCCAGCTCCCAAAGGAATCCAAGGGAAAGGAAGGCACACCATGACAAGACAGGTACAAGAATGTTCAAAGCTTCTACACAGCAAAGGAAACAATCTACAGAGTGAAAAGAGTAAGAGAAAATATTTGAAAACTACTCATCTGATGGGGGATTAATATCCAGAATACACAAAGAACTGAAATATCTCAACAGCAGAAAAAAAAAAAAAACCTGATTAAAAAAATTGTCTCAGCCCAAAATCTCCTAAAACTGATAAGCAACTTCAGCAAAGTCTCAGGATACAAAATCAATGTGCAAAAATCACAAGCATTCCTGTACACCAATAACAGACGTAAAGAGAGCCAAATCAACAACAAACTGCCATTCACAATTGCTTCCAAGAGAATAAAATAACTAGGAACACAACTAACAGAGAATGTAAAGGACCTCTTCAAGGAGAACTACAAACCACTGCTCAACAAAATAAGAGAGGACACAAACAGATGGAGAAATATTCCATGCTCATGGTTAGGAAGAAAAAGTATTGTGAAAATGGCCATACTGCCCAAAGTAATTTATACATTCAACGCTATCCCCATCAAGCTACCAATGATCTTCATCACAGAATTGGAAAAAACCACCTGAAACTTCATATGTAACCAAAAGAGAGCCCGCATAGCCAAGTCGATTCTAATCAAAAAGAACAAAGCTGGAGGCATTACACTACCCACTTCAAACTACACTACAAGGCTACAGTAATCAAAATAGCATGGTACTGGTACCAAAACAGAGATATAGACCAATGGAACCGAACAGAGGCCTTGGAGGCAATGCCACACATCTACAACCATCTGATCTTTGACAAACCTGACAAAAACAAGCAATGGGGAAAGGATTCCCTGTTTATATATGGTGTTGGGAAAACTGGCTAGCCATGTGCAGAAAGCAGAAACTGGACCCCTTCCTGACACCTTACACTAAAATTAACTCCAGATGGATTAAAGACACCATAAAAATCCCAGAAGAAAACCTAGGCAAAACCATTCAGGATACAGGCATAGGCAAGGACTTCATGACTAAAACCCCAAAAGCACTGGCAACAAAAGCCAAAATAGACAAATGGGACCTAATTAAACTCCAGAGCTTCTGCACAGCAAAAGAAACAATCATTAGAGTGAATCGGCAACCAATAGAATGGGAAAAAATTTTTGCAATCTACCCATCTGACAAAGGACTAATATCCAGAATCTACAAAGAATTAAAACACACTTACAAGAAAAAAACAAGCCCATTCAAAAGTGGGCGAAGGATATGAACAGATACTTTACAAAAGAAGACATATACGAGGCTAACAAACATATGAAAAAATGATAATCACTGGTCATTAGAGAAATGCAAATCAAAACTACATTGAGATCCATCTCACATCAGTTAGAATGGCGATCATTACAAAATCTGGAGACAACAGATGCTGGAGAGGATGTGGAGAAATAGGAACACTTTTACACTGCTGGTGGGAGTGTAAATTAGTTCAACCACTGTGGAAGACAGTGTGGTGATTCCTCAAGGACCTTGAAATAGAAATTCCATTTGACCCAGCAATCCCATTACTGGGTATATATTCAAAGGATTATAAATCATTCTGTTATAAGGATACATGCACACGAATGTTCACTGCAGCACTGTTTACAATAGCAAAGACTTGGAACCAACCCAAATGCCCATCGATGATAGACTGGACAGGGAAAATGTGGCACATATACACCATGGAATACTATGCAGCCATAAAAAATGATGAGTTTGTGTCCTTTGTAGGGACATGGATGAATCTGGAAGTCATCATTCTCAGCAAACTGACACAAGAATAGAAAATCAAACACTGCATGTTCTCACTCATAGGTGGGTGTTGAACAATGAGAACACATGGACACAGGGAGGGGAGCATCACACACAGGGATCTGTTGGGGGGAACTAGGGGAGGGATAGTGGGGGATGAGGAGTTGGGGAGGGATAACATGGGGAGAAATGCCAGATATAGGTGATGGGGAGGAAGGCAGCAAATCACACTGCCATGTATGTACCTATGCAACAATCTTGCATGTTCTTCACATGTACCCCAAAACCTAAGATGCAAAAAAAAAAAAAAAACATATATATATATATATATATATATATATATATATATAAAATCGGCAAATGATCCAAACTGACATTTCTCAAAAGAAAACATACAAATGGCCAATGAACATATAAAAAAATACTCAATATCACTAATCATCAGGGAAATGCAAATCAAAGCCACAATGAGGTATCATATCTCCCATTTAGGCTGGCTACTATCAAAAAGCAAAAAAATAACCAATGCTGGAAAGGATGCAGAGAAAAGCGAACTCTTCAACACTGTTGTAACTAGTAAATAGTGTAGTCACTATGGCGAACAGCATGGGGTTTTCTTCAAAAAACTACAAACAGAACTATCACATGATCCAGCAATCCCACTACTGGGAATCTGTTCAAAGGAAAGGAGATCACTGTATCAGGGAGACATCAGCACCCCCATGTTTACCGCAGCACTATTCACAATAGCCAAGAGATGGAATCAACCTACGGGTCTGACAACAGATGAACAGATAAAGAAAATGTGGTGTGCATACATCATGGAGTACTATTCAGCCATAAAAAAGGGTGAGATCCTGTCATCTGCAGCAACATGGATGGAACTGAGAATATTATGTTAAGTGAAATAAGCTGGGAACAGAAAGTAAAATGCTGCATGTTCTCATTCACATGCAGAAGCTAAAAAAGTTAATCTCACAGAAGTAAAAAGTAGAAGAGAGGATACTAGAGGCTGGGAATAGCAGGGGAAAGGGAGGAAAATGGAGAGATTTCTTAAAGGGTATAAAATTACAGCTAGATATGATGACTAAGCTCTAGTGTTTGGTAATATGACTATAGTTAACAATAATATTAATTATAGATAGCTAGGGGAAGGATAGTGAATGTTCCCAACACAAAGAAATGATCAGTGTTTGAGATGATGGGTATGCTAATTCCCCTGCTCTGTTCATCATACACTGTATGTATCAAAACATCTCTATGTACCTATGAATATGTATAATTATTATCTGTCAATTTTAAAATTAAATTAAAAATAATGTTCCAAGCAGCTCCCCTCACAATAGTCCCATACTGAAAACAACATACCCACCAACAGACAAATGGACAAACAAAATGTATATAAAAAAGATCAAACTGATACATGTGACAACATGGATTATTCAAAATCACTACACTGAGCCAGAAGAGCCAGACCCAAAAGACCACATACTGCCTTCCCATCCATGTGAAGTTCAAGAACAAGTAAGACGAACACATGGTGATGGGGGCCAGTACAGTGACTGAGGCAGGTTGAA
This sequence comes from Plecturocebus donacophilus, assembly GCA_004027715.1. NCBI lineage: Eukaryota > Metazoa > Chordata > Mammalia > Primates > Pitheciidae > Plecturocebus > Plecturocebus donacophilus. The sequence goes on from PVKP010029094.1 coordinate 15,081, forward strand.
GCACTGATTGGAAGGGACATGAGGGAGCCCTCTGGCTGACTAATAACACCTACGGCAACGTCACAGGCCTACACACCAGCAGAAACCCACAGAGCTTATATCCAAAACCCACGAACTCCACTGTGTGCAACCTACACATTGATTTAAAAAAAAAAAAGGCCTGAATGAAGGCTACAGAGTTAGATACACTCAGGTTTGAACTGCAGCTCTGTTGCGTTACTCTGTCACTCATCTGTCAGCCTTACAATGGGACACGTGCTGTTTTGGTCACCTGTGATTCATCAGTAAACAAAGCAGACAAAATGTCCTGTTCTTGAGTTCACATTCTGGTGAAAGGACACAGTCAACAAGCAATAAACGTAATAAGTAAATTATGTAGTAGGTTGGATTGTGTGAAAATAGAGCTAGGTATTGCCAGCATGAGGCAGATGGGGGTGGGGAGAGCTGTAATTCTAAAGTTAGGTGGGCAGGGTGGGCCTCCTTGGGAAGTTCTAGGTTGAGGGGAAGAAGTACATAGGCCTTAAGCTGGCTGCACACTTGATTTGCCTGACAAACAGCAAGGCCAGGGGAGCCCACGTAGAGCTGCTGCCCACGCAGGTCTCTGTAAACCATAAAGAAGATGTGGCTTTTTTAAGAGTCTGGGTTGGTTGGTCGCAGTGGCTCATGCCTGTAATCCCAGCACTTTGGGAGGCCGAGGCGGGTGGATCACGAGGTCAAGAGATGGAGACCATCCTGGCCAACAAAGTGAAACCCTGTCTCTACTAAAATATAAAAATTAGCTGGGCGTGGTGGTGCACGCCTGTAATCCCAGCTACTAGGGAGACTGAGGCAGGAGAATTGCTTGAACCCGGGAGGCGGAGGTTGCAGTGAGCTGAGATCGCACCACTGCACTCCAGCCTGGTGCCTGGCGACAGAGCAAGACTCTTTCTCCAAAAAAAAAAAAAAAAGAGTCAGGGTCTTGCTCTGTCACCCAGACTGGAGTGCAATGGCATGATCAAAGCTCACTGCAGCGTTGAACTCCTGGGTCTCAAGCAATCCTCCCATCTCAACCTCCTAAGTAGCTGACACTACAGGTGCATTCCACCTCACCCAGCTAACTAGAAAAAAAAATTTTTTTGTAGTGATTTGGTGGGGGGCATCTCACTGTGTTGCCCAGGCTGGTCTGTAACTTCTGGGCTCAAGCAATCCTCCTGCTTTGACCTCCCAAAATGCTGGAATCACAGGCATGAACCATTGCTCCCAGTTGATTTTTTCATTTTTAGTGAGAAAGAAATAAACCTCTTCTTACTTTGTGGTTTTTCTGTTACATATGCAGGTGACCCTACCTATCTTTAAGTCATGTTCACCAGTAATAGATCCCCAAGGTATTAGGACTTTAGTTACAACCCCCTAAATATTAATACTTTTAAGAGAACCAGTTGGCCAAATAATTCCCAAAGTCCATTTTAAAGGACAGTGCCCTATCAGGAAATGCTGGGTCTCATCCTATGGAAGGAAGGGAAGATATCTCAAAAGCTGAAAGAAACAAAGTTCTCTCCAAGATTCTTAGGAGAGCCAAATCTCTACTTTCTGCTCTCTCACTATCTGTGCTACAGTGGGCTGGAAGTCAGGTTCCATGGTACAGCATGCGGATATGGGAGCTGGCTGAAGACTCCTCTGTAACTCCTCTCCTGCCTTTTTCATCTGGGGATCAGGCAGAAGGACACTTCTAGCTGAGTCCCTACTCAAAGGAATTTCAAACACAATGAACAGCTGGGGTTCTCCAGCCAGTCCACCTTTGGAAGGTCAGTTCCAGCTCAACGTGCTGGAACTCTAAGTCGACAATCTGCCTTTAAAATAAAACAGAATATAACAAAGATGATTGGAGTCCAAAGGACTTTTAAAAGACGATCTCAGGTTACTTAGCTCAGAAATAATCTTCTCTACACAGAGATTCTGAAAATACATTACTATCAGGTCATTTCTTTTCATCTTTTAAAACTCCATTTGGAAATCCTAGTTAAGACCATCATTAATAAAACAGTTACAAAACATGAAATCTTGGTCCCTTGATCTGATCTCACCCCTTACTTCTCTCATTTTTATGAGTTCACTGTTTTAGCCTGTCTTTGCCTCTCTTTGGAATCAATTTCTTTCCAGTAAGAACAGCGAAGCACTGGCTATTCTATTTAGGAAGAGAGCTCCTGGCCTGTTCCTCATTCCCTGCACCTCGAGCCATTTCTCTTTCACTTCATAGGCATGGGAGTCCTTGCGAGCCCTTTCAGAGAACACTCCCATTGCCACCAGCAGGAAGGACGGAGTACCACTGACAGTGTTCCCAGAAAGATCCCTACCAGCCGTTTACTGTGCATCTTCTCTGTACTTAGCTCTGTGCTAGGAGGTGAAAGAGAAAAAAATGGTCATAATCTCTGCTTTTGAGCAATTCGTAACCTAGTTGAAAGGACAGGATTTAAGTATATCAAACAATTAACCAAGAAAGGTGACAGTGCATAATTAAGTTCTAAATTACATAAAAGGAAATCACTGAGTAACTGGGCTAAGGCTTCAGTGAGGACATATTTGAGCACAAGCAAATTCTCTCAAGAAATTATTTAGATCTCATTAGACTAAGTCTGAAAGAACAAAGCTGTCTATTTGATAACTGGGTAGAGAAAAGAACAAAATATAGTGACAAGAATCTTCTGAAATCTTCTAAATAATTCTAGTTTAAACGTGACTGTAAGGTAAAGGAGAAACAGCCTTTAATAATTTCTACAAATTATTCTCAACTTTCATTTAACAGCTGTTTCAAACCTACTCTCATACAAACTCGAGAGACTCACTAAGAGAAATGGTCATATTCCATTTCCCCCTCCAGCTCTTTTTTTTTTTTTGAGTCAGGGTCTCACTCTGTCACCCAGACTGGAGTGCAGTGGTGCAATCTTGGCTTACTGCAGCCTCTGCCTCCCAGGACAAAGCAATTCTTCTGCCTCAGCCTCCTGAGTAGCTGATATTACAAGTGTGCAGCACTACCACCTGAGTAATGCCTTTCTAATAAGATATCAATAAACAGCGAAGTGGTCACATTTTGAACAGATAAAAGGGGAAGAAAGGAGAAACAAAGATCTGGATGAAATAAAAATCTGAATAGTTAGAACCCAAATCAAAATGATGGTCATGAGGTAGGAGGTGGAACTTTACTCTGAACCAGACTGAAGACTGGCTGTAAAGAGAACAGGCAACACCACTACTCCATGAGACACACATACTAGTGTATGTCAGTTTACCACTGCCATGGCAACACCCAGATGTCACCACCCCTTTCCATTGCAACAACCTGGAGGTTACCACCTTTTTTCCAGAAAATTCTGAATAATCTGCCTCTTAATTTCCATGTAATTAAAAGTGGATATAAATACGACTGCACAACTGCCACTGAGTGGCTACTCTTGAGGCTGCCTACAGGGTCTATCCCTGCTCTGCAGAGCAGTCACAGTGCTGTAACACTGTCACCTCAGTAAAGCTGTTTTCTTCTACCACTGGCTCACTCTTGAACTCTTTCCTGAGCAAAGTAAAGAAACTTCCTGGGCTAAGCCCCAATTTTGGGGCTCGCCTATCCTGCACTGGTCCCTTTGTGACCAGAGCAGATAAACGCAAGGAATATGACAAATGACCTGGATTATTCCTTTGTCCTACCAAGAAATGGCTGTGTCATATGAGCAAGGCATTTTCCACTCTGTGTGAGTTCTTTAATTGTAAGATGGGAAAGATAAGCTCTGCCTCTTTCCTTAACAGCATTTATTCATACAAAGAGCAAACCAATAGAAAAAAAATATGAAAAAGGTTTTCCTTTGTGAGAGTAAAAACAATTCTGGCTGGGCACAGTGGCTCATGCCTGTAATCCCAGCACTCTGGGAGGCGGAGCCAGGCAGATCACCTGAGGTCAGGAGTTCAAGACCAGCCTGGCTAACATAGTGAAACCTCATCTCTACTAAAAATACAAGAAATTAGCTGGGTGTGGTGGTGTGTGCCTGCAGTCCCAGGGAATATAAGGATGAGGAGGGAGGATGAGGCAGAAGAACTGCTTGAACCTGGGAGGTGGAGGTTGCAGTGAGCTGAGGTCGTGCCATTGCACTACAGCCTGGGTGACAGAGTGAGACTTTGTCTCAAAAACAACAACCACAAAAAACATTTCTAAAATTGTGTCTATTTTACAGGCACTTGTAGAAGTCTCAATAAGCTTCAACAACAATAACACCAACAAGTAAATTTCTGAGCAGTATAGTCTTACTGCTGAAGAAGCTACCCAAACATATGTAGATACTGAACCTATTATTTAATATGAAACAGCATAATTTTGATTGCAAAACAATGAACTAATGCATTATCTTATTTATTTATTTGCTTATTTATTTATTTATTTATTTTTGAGATGGAAGCTCGCTCTGTCACCCAGGCTGGAATGCAGTGGCGTGATCTTGGTTCACTGCAACCTCTGCCTCCCAGGTTCAAGCAATTCTTCTGCCTCAGCTTCCTGAGAAGCTGGGACTACAGGCCCATGCCACCACGCCTGGCTAATTTTTGTATTTTTAGTAGAGATGGGGTTTCACCATATTGGCCAGGCTGGTCTCGAACTCCTAACCTTGTGACCCGCCTGCCTCAGCTTCCCAAAGTGCTAGGATTACAGGCATGAGCCACCGTGCCTGGCCATATCTATTTTTGAAACAGGGTCTCACTCTGTCACCCAGGCTGGAGTGCAGTGGGTTGATCTCAGCTCACTGCAGTTTCCATCTCCTGGGCTCAAGTGATTCTCCCATCTCGGCTTTCCGATTAGCTGGGACCACAGGTGCACACCACCACACCCAGCTAATTTTTTTATTTTTAGTAGTGATGAGGTTTCACTATGTTGCCCAGGCTGGTCTCATACTCCAGCCTGTTGCCAGGCTGGTCTCAAACTCCAGCTCAAGTGACCTGCTTGCCTCAGCCTCCTGAAGTGTTGGGATCACAGGTGTGAGCTACCACACCTAGCTTAAGGCATTATTTTTAAACCAGTAACCTTAAAGCAGATTTTTAAAAAGCAAAGCAACTAGGCCACGTGTGGTGCCTCATGTCTATAGTCCTAGAACTTTGAGGGGCTGAGGCAGGAGGATAGCTTGAGCTTAGGAGTTCAGAACCAGCCTAAACATACAGTTAGACCTTGTCTCTACTAAAAATAAAAATATTTTAAAAAAATTAGCCCAGTGTGATGGCACATACTCCCACACGCCTGTAGTCCCAGCTACTCAAGAGGCTGAGGTGAGAGGATCACATGAGACTGGGAGATGAGGCTGCAATGAGCTATGATCATGCAACTGTACTCCAGCCTGGGTAACAGCAATAACTTGTCTCAAGGAAAAAAAAAAAAAAAAAAAGCAAAGCAACTCAATTTTCTTCCCCCAAATGTTCGAATGGGGCAGTTTCATCCTGAAATTGCTCAAATGAGGGAATACCAGAGAATGAGAAAAAATTTAAACCCAAACAATAAACAGACCCAAGGAACATCCTTAGGGATGTTTTACTCCATAGCCATAGATGTGGCTTTCTAAGATTCTAAGAAAATTTTCAGTTACTCAGGGTATGTTTATCTCTGCACTTTGAATGCCAATTACTTGCACAGACCAGCAAAATGTGTTTTCTATCATACATTTCATTTTATCACATTAATTTATTCATCACACATGTCATTTTCTATCTCTTTCTGCAATCTCCTTGATTATAATTTTCTAGATTGGAAAACAGGCCTCAAACGTAGGGTTGGGACTTATTAAAACCAGATACAAAAATTCTCAGGTCCAAAGTAGTTCCTTTAGTATTGCAGAAGAGACAAATGTAAGCTTTCTCATCTATAAAATAGAATTGCTGTGTGAACTAGCAAATGTGAAAAGTTCCTAGCACAGACTCTGGCATATCAGAAGTGCTCAAAAGGGTGAATTGCTTTCCTTAAACTTTGCTGAGCAGAACCTTACATGTCATCAGCATCTGACAAACCCTAGTCACTTAAATTCCAGTTCTTCATTCATGACATCCCATTAATCCATGATGGGATTGTTCCAGTGACTGAGGCAATGCAGGTATGTGGGAGGAACAAAAACAAACAAACAAAAACAGTCTAGGGTGTGTGGGGAAAACAAGAAAAAAAGAACAAACAAAAACTATCCAGGATCCAGCCAAAACCAATTTGGGCAAGAACCAATCAAACAAAAATATACTATATGTAAGGGAGACTCCTAAGGCAAGAAATATTAGGAACTTATATTATCAAATTAATAAGCTCAAAAGAAAAAATAAGCATAATTATTTTATTAGATGCTAAAAAGGCATTTGATAAAATTCAACATACACTACTAATTTTAAAAGTGCAATAGGGCTGGGCGCGGTGGCTCATGACTGTAATCCCAGCACTAGAAAAATATTTCCTTAACATAAATTTAAAAAATATATACTTCCCATAACTATATGCTTCCACATATTTGTATATAAATAGTCAGCATCAGGATTAACAATGAGAGACCAGAACATTCCTTCTGAAGACAGAAACAATATAAGGAAGGGCTTATCTTTGTTACTTACATAAAACTCTGGAAATCTGGCTGAAATAATAAGAAATAAAAGGGATAAAGGTTGAAAGGGCTGGGCATGGTGGCTCACCCCAGTAATCCCAGCACTTTGGGAGGCCAAAGCAGGCAGATCACCTGAGCTCAGGAGTTCGAGACCACCCTGGGCAACATGATGAAACCCCGTCTCTACTAAATACAAAAAATTAGCCAGGCATGGTGGCAGGTGCCTGTAGTCCCAGCTACTTGGGAGCCTGAGGCAGCAGAATCGTTTGAACCGGGAGGCAGAGGTTGCAGTGAGCTGAGATCATATCACTGCACTCCAGCCTGGTGACAGAGCGAGACTCAGTCTCAAAGAAAAAAAAAATCAAAAAAACCTTAACATCACAAAATCAGTGTTCAAATTTTAAAATATAGTATTTATTAACTCGTTCCCTACATGTATTGTTCTGTTTATCTTCTTATATAAATTTCTAAAAAGCAGATTGCAAGCTAGGCAGAGTGGCTCATGCCTGTAATCCCAATACTTTGGGAATCTGAGGCAGGAGGATCACCTGAGATCAGGGGTTCAAGACCAAGCTAGTTAACATAGCAAGCCCGTTTCTTTAAAAAAAAAACTGTGTTTTAATTAGCTGGGCATGGTGGCATGTGCCTGTAGTCCTAGCCACTTGGGGGGCTGAGGCAAGAGGATTGCTTGAGTCCAGGCATTTGAGGCAGCAGTGAGTAATGATTGTACCATTGCACTCCAGACTGAACAACAGAGTGAGATTCAAATTTTTCTTAAATTGGGTGGTAGGTTCTTGGGTGTTTGTTGTAATATGATTCTTTACATCATATATATACTAAATATTCCTATGTATCTACTCAATACTTAGTAAAACACTTGATATTTAATATAACAACTAGAGATCATATTGGTTCAATTCTCTGGAAAAAATGAAGCAGATCTAAATATTAAAAACATGACCTAGATACCTGGATGCATTAATTCACTACATTTTTCTTAAGTATCCACTATGGACTAATTGTTGAAAGGATACAAAATATGCAAAGACTCCACTCTTTTTTTTTTTTTTTTTGAGACAGAATCTTGCTCTGTCGCCCAGGCTCGAGTGCAGTGGCACCATCTCGGCTCACTGCAACCTTCACCTCCCAGGTTCAAGCAATTCTTCTGCCTCAGCCTCCTGGGCAGCAATATGAGACCCCGTGTCTACAAAAAAAATTTTTTTTAATTAGCTGGGCATGGTGGTATGAGAACTGTGGTCCTAGCTACTTGCAGGGCTGAAGTGGGAGAATAGCTTGAACCAAGAGGTCGAGGCTGTAGTGAGCTATGATCATACCATTATAGTGCAGCCTGGGTGACAGAGCAAGACCTGTCTCAAAAAACAAAACAAAAACTTTACAGGAAGAGAAGGTGGACTTTTAATAGAAGGATAGAGTAGATGCAGCAAATCAGCACACCTGCCAAGAACAACAAAGAAGTCCAGCTGAAATGCAGAAATTATCTATTTTAAGGTAGTAAAGAGCTTCTAGGCAATGAGAACGAGAACTGGAGAAGCCAAGACAAGAGAATCTTGAAAAGAAAGCTGAAATTTGCAGTAAATTACAGATTCCAAGTACAGCCAGGAGGCTGAGAATCCAAGCTTTGTGTCCCTGGAGGGCTACTGCTAAGGGAAAGATACCAGCAAAATGGGGCAGGGGTGGGCAGTGCCAAGCATACTGCCAGTTTTCTTCTGAGGACATTATTAGCTGAATACTGAGAGTGCATGAGGCAGCAGATAACCTAAGCAAAAATCTTCTGAAAAGCAGTTTTGCTAGACAAAGATTTTTGGATCCATCAGGAGAGGGTGCACCAAGAACACATGAGGGTCTCACTTGAAAACTCTGGAGAGTGAGCGAGAATAAAAGTCTAGCAGACTGAGCCTTACCTGAGCTGCAAACCCAACCTCCATTTGGCACAATTTCTGATCGGATTGTGATGATCAGCCTAGCAGAGGGAAGAGTAAGCCCTGTCTGGGGGAAGATATCATCATGTGGAGCTCTAACAATTTTTGTTGTATATAATGTATGACATTACTAGACATGGCAAAAGACAGGACCATATAACTGAAAACTAAGAGGAAGAAAAACAGAAAACCAAAGATTATCAAATATTAGAGTTAGCAAACAAGCAACTAGTAATGGTAATAATTTGTTTTTTAAAAAAACAAAACAAAACAAAACAAAAAGGGGCCAGGCATGATGGCTCATGCTGTAATTCCAGCACTTTGGGAGGCCAAGGCAAGTAGATCACTTAAGGTCAGGAGTTCAAGCCCAGCTTGACCAACATGGTGAAACCCTGTCTCCACTAAAAATACAAAAAGTAGCTGGGCACGGTGGTGGGCGCCTATAATCCCAGCTACTTGGGAAACTGAGGCAGGAGAATTGCTTGAACCCGGGAGGCAGAGGTTGCAGTGAGCCCAGATGGTGCCCCTGCAGGCCAGCATGGGTGACAGAACAAGTCTCTGTCTCAAACAAACAAAAAAACCAAAAAGAAAAAAATATTTTAAAAAAGGAGAAGAAAAGATGGAGAATTTAACCAAAGAATTAGAGTCCTATACATAGATTACTTATAAATTGCATATTTACTGTGAGCACCAGTCGTGCATATTCAGCTAGTTACCTGGCAGTTCTACTTTGATGTATCAGTGGCATTTCAAATATACCATGTCCACAGCCAGACTTAATATTGCTCCTCAGTAAATTTAGTCATTTTCCACTGTTCACAGTCTATTCTATTACACAACAAGTAACTATAAGTAACCCATAACCATTCTCTCTCCCTTACCTTCCATATCCAAATATTATCAAGTGTTGCCAATTTTACTCCCTAAAGAGCTCTCAAATTTATTTTTATTATCACCAACACCAACCTAGTCCAAGGCACCACAATCTACTGCCTGGACTTCTGCAACAGCCTTTTAACCAATCTACATATACTCTTGCTTCCCTCTGATTTGTTCTCTATGTTGCAGCTACAGCGGTCTTTTTGAAGCAGCTGTCCGAGCATCGTTAGCATCCCTCAGCCTCCATTAGTGTCTATCTCCCAACTAGACTCAGTGAAGACAGAGACAATGCCTGTTTTGCTAACCATAGAAACTTAAGCCCCTAAAAGAGTGTCTAGTACAAGGAAGCACTCAATGAATATACTGCTGAACAAATGTATGATCATACTTTCTAGTTTTACCCTCGAAAGCCTGAGTGGAGTCGGAATTTCTATACAGATGCTTGATCATTTATGGAACCATTTCACCAAGCAGTGTCAATTCCAAGAAAACAAGAAAAGAGGATAAGTCAAGTCCTTTCACAGCTTTAGATTAAGGGTGCCATAATCAGAGAAAAGTATTAGGTTCTTCAGTTCTATCAGAACTGACACCAGTGAGAAAAAGGCTAGAAACATTCTTCAGAAAAACTGTACAGTGGATATACCACTTTCAATTTGGGGAGAGGAGGCTGCTGTTTAGTAATATGCTCTCACAAAAATTAATACAAATTTCTCCTTTCAGAAAATTTCCAAAAGTATTTTTAAACCTGGAGATCCTTTCCCCTTTCTAAGAAATATTCCTTTTCCTTTTTGCTATCCTTGCATTGGTCAAAACAGACTCAAAGAAGAACTACCAGTGGCCCTGGGATAGAAAGCCACTGTTGAAAAAGAGTGGCTTTTTCATCCCTGTTTCCCTCAGGGATGGAGCTGAATAAATCAAGACCGATCCCCGACCTCACAGCACCCTCAGTCTAGTGAGAAAGGCATACAAACAACAGCATAACTTATAAGTGCTCTGAGACATATGCAAGTTACTATGGAATGCAGAAGGAGTGTCTCACGTCCTTCCTGGGGAGTAAGAGGAGGTTTCACAGAAACTAAGGATAAGTTGGCGCTCACCTGGCGGGGAAGGGGAAGACCACTCCAGTCAGAGAGAACAACATGTTCAAAGCCACAAAACTGGTTCTTTTTTTAAAATTAATTAATTAATAAATATATTTTTTGAGATGGAGTCTCGCTCTGTTGCCCAGGCTGGAGTGCAGTGGTGCGATCTCGACTCACTGCAACCTCCACCTCCCAGGTTCAAGCAATTCTCTGCCTCAGCCTCCGGAGTAGCTGGGATTACAGGCACCTGCCACCATGCCCAGCTAACAATTTTTGTATTTTTAGTAGAGACAGGGTTTCACCATGTTGGTCAGGCTGGTCTCAAACTCCGGACCTCGTGATCCGCCTGCCTTGGACTCCCAAAGTGCTAGGATTATAGGCATGAGCCACCACACCAGGCCAGAACTGGTTCTTTAAGAAAGCAGGTAAGTAGGTTGGAAATTAAGAGTGTATATGGGCTGGGCGCAGTGGCTCACACCTGTAATCCAAGCATTTGGAGATGCTAAGGCAGGCAGATCACTTGAGATCAGGAGTTTGAGACCAGCCTGGCCAATGTGGTGAAATCCTGTCTCTATGAAAAACATAAAAATTAGCCAGATGTGGTAGCGCATGCCTACCCAGTTACTCAGGAGGTTGAGGCGGGAGAACCATTTGAACTCGGGAGGTGGAGGCTGCAGTGAGTTGAGATCGTGCCACTGCACTCCAGTCTAGGCAACAAGAGTGAAACTCCATCTCAAAAAAAGAGAGTGTATATGGATAAAGGAGCAGAAAAACATGTTAGACAACCAGGGCTCAGATCATAAAAGAAGATGAATGTCATGCTAAAGAATCTGAATCTTACGCTGGAATGTAGAAATTAAAGGATTTTAAAGACAGGGGAGTAACATTAAAATGCAGATATACTCTTCAACTAAAATGCATGTTCTCACATAAGTGAGCCCTAAATACTAAGCACAAATGTACCTAAATATGGGAACGACAGACATTGCAAACTACTAGAGGTGGAGCTAGGTGGGGTGGTTTGTTTAAAACACTACCTATTTGGTACTATGCTAACTACCTGGGTGACAGGTTTGGTACTACAAACCTGTGCATCACACAATATTCCCATGTAACAAATCTGCACATGTATCCACTATATCTAAAATAAAAGTTGAAATTTTTAAAAATGAAGGAAATAATGTCTGTATTTTAGAAAGTCTACTTTGGTCAAAGTGTGTGGAGTAGATTGGCACCGGTGAGTATAAAGACAAGAAGAGTTAGGAAGTTACTGTAAGTGTCCAGGTGAGAAATGATGAATTCCTGAACCTGGAATGTGGTCACTGAGATCAAAAAGAAAAAAATTCAATTTGAGAAACATTTAGAAAGTAGAATCAACCCTGTGATATTTCAACCTACAGGATACAAAGAGTAGAGAGAAAAAAATCAGAGACAACTCTCAGGTTTCCAGCTTGAATGATCAGTACATGTAATTGCCATTCATACCCCTCCCCAACAAGGTTTGTGGAAATCCACTTGGTCCTGGAGAAGGTGACAACAACGTTGGCTCCAGGGGTAGAGCCTGTGATCTATGTATGGGAAGCCATAGGCACACTCCATGTCCCCCCTACTGGCCACTGGGACTGATAGAGAGTTTGTATAGTGGAAGGCAGATCAGAACTTACACAAAATGTAGCAAAGTGACAATGAAAGTGTAAAAGAAAAGTCAGATCTAGAAAATAGAGAAGTTAGAGCTGAAATCTAATCTAGATGCAATGAATCTCCAAGAGAAAGAGACAGAATAGGTGAGGGGCGTTATTCAAAGGTCCAATGGCAAAAAATTTTCCAGAATTTACCAAAGCCACCCACTTTCGAATTTTAGAAAGCCCAACATATTCGAAGGGAGGGTAAAGAAAAATGAATCCACAATCAAACATTACTGTGAATCTGTAGAATACCAAAGACAAAGAAGACTTGAAAGCTGCCAGAGAAAAACACAGAAGCACTCAGACTGATGACTTAAAAAAAAAACTGTATTGGTTTAATTTATATATTATAACATTCACCTGTTTTATTTCTTTTGTTTTTTTGAGACAAAGTTTTGCTCTGTTGCCCAGGCTGGAGTCCAGTGATGCAATCTTGGCTCACTGCAACCTCAGCCTCCTGGATTGAAGAGATTCTCCTGCCTCATCCTCCTGAGTAGCTGGGATTACAGGTGTCTGCCACCAAGCCCAGCTCATTTTTGTATTTTTAGTAGAGATGGGGTTTCACCATGTTGGTCATACTGGTCTTGAACTCCTGACCTCAGGTGATCCACCTGCCTTGGCCTCCCAGTGATGGGATTATAGGCGTGAGCCATTGCGTCTGCCAAATTCACCTATTTTAAATATACAATTCAATGATCTTCAATAAATTTGTTAGATGGTGCAGCCATCACCCTAATACAGTACTAGAATATTTTAATCATCAAAATATGATCTTTGTGCCCATTTACAGTTAATCCCTATTTCCATTCCCTCCCAGGAAGCCCATCAAGTCTCCATCTGAATGAGTCTGTCTTTTCTGGACAAAAGGGACCATACAATATGTCTGGCTTCTTTCCCTTAGTGTGCTTTCAGACTGACCCATCTGTAGCATGAATCAGTATTTTATTCATTTTATTCGTGAATAATATTTATCCCTTTACTAGTTGGTGGACACTTGAGTAGTTTCCACTTTTTAGTTTTAATGACTTATGATGTTATGAACATACAAGTCTTTGAATGCTTTGGACCCAGCTTTCATTTTTCCTGGGTGTATACTTACCAGTGGAATTGCGGGGTCATATGGTAAATTTATGTTTAACTTCCTGTGAAACTGTCAAAGTATTTTCCAAAGTGGCTATGCCATTTTACATTCCTACCAGCAATGTATGTGGTGGGTTCTTGTTTCTCTACATCCTTGCCACCATTTATTATTGCCTGCCTTTCTGATTAAGGCCATTTTAGTAAGTATTAAATGGTATCTTCTTATGATTTTTGGGGATTTTTTTCTTATTTTGTTTAATATGGTTTTAATTTGCATTTCCCTCATGACTAATTTGCCTTTCCCAAGTGACTAATGATTTTGAGCATCCTTTCAAGTGTTTATTTGGCATATCTTCTTTGGTAAAATCTCTATTCAAATCTTTTGCCCATTTTTTAAAATTTTTTGAGACTGAGTCTTGCTCTGTTGCCCAGGCTGAAGTGCAATGGCACGATCTCGGCTCACTGCAACCTTTGCCTCCCAAGTTGAAGTGATTCTCCTGCCTCAGCCTCTGGAGTAGCTGGGATTACAGGCATGCACCACCACACTTGGCTAATTTTTGTATTTTTAGTACAGAAAGGGTTTCGCCGTGTTGGCCAGGCTAGTCTTGAATTCCTGGCCTCAGGTGATCTGCCCACCTCAGCCTCCCAAAGTGCTGGGATGACAGGTGTAATCTTCTGCCCCAAATCTTCTGCCCATTTTTAAACTGAGCTGTTTGTTGAATGTCAGGTTTTTTACATAGTCTAGATACATGTATTTGACAATGGACTTTTAACAGCAATAATGGAATTCAGAAGATAACTGAAAAATATCTTCAATGTGCTGAGAGAAAATAATTGTGAATACAGAATTGTACACATAGATAAAATATATTTTAGGAATGAGCATTAATTAAAGACATTTTCAGATGGCTGGATGTGTGGCTTATACCTGTAATGCAAGCACCTTAGGAGGCTGAGTGGGAGGACTGTTTGAGCCCAGGAGTTTAAGACCAGACTGAGCAACATAGCAGGCAAGACCCTGTCTCTACCAAAAAAAAAAAAAAAAAAAAAAA